>PITA01003935.1:88195-131032 GCA_004023965.1 Spilogale gracilis
TTCATCCTTTCTGATGGAGGCATAGTATTCCATTGTATATATGGACCACATCTTCTTTATCCATTCATCTGTTGATGGGCACCTTGGCTCTTTCCACAGTTTGGCGATTGTGGCCATTGCTGCGATGAACATTGGGGTACATATGGCCCTTCTTTTCACTACATCTGTATCTTTGGGGTAAATGCCCAGTAGTGCAATTACAGGGTCGTAGGGTAGCTCTATTTTTAATTTTTTAAGGAATCTCCACACTGTTTTCCAGAGCGGCTGTACCAGTTTACATTCCCACCAACAGTGTAAGAGGGTTCCCCTTTCTCCGCAGCCTCTCCAACACTTGTTGTTTCCTGACTTGTTAATTTTGGCCATTCTGACTGGTGTAAGGTGGTATCTCAGTGTGATTTTGATTTTAATTTCCCTGATAGCTAGTGACGCTGAACATTTTTTCATGTGTCAGCCATTTGTATATCTTCTATGGAGAACTGCCTCTTCATGTCTCTTGCCCATTTTTTGATGTGTTCATCTTCTTTTTGGGTGTTGAGTTTGAGTAGTTCTTTATAGATCTTGGATACCAGCCCTTTGTCTGTAGTGTCATTTGAAAATATCTTCTCCCATTCTGTGGGTTGCCTCTTTGCTTTGTTGACTGTTTGCTGTACAGAAGCTTTTTATTTTGATGAAGTCCCAGAAGTTCATTTTCACTTTGTCTCCTTTGCCTTTGGAGACGTGACAACTAGCTTTCTGATACTGTGCTTCCAAGGAAATTATTATGTACTCATTCATTCATTAATTCATTTATTCACTTATTTGATTGCTCAAAAAATATTTATTGGATAACTTCTCTCCAGGTGACTCGTGAGACAAGGAGGTGAATAAAATGCACACCATACTTTGAAAAAGTGCAGTGTTTACTAAAATAAGGATATATTTGAGTGACCTCAAATGATGAACCCCGGTAGCAAGCAAAAGAAAATAAAACAAATAAAAAACACTGACCCCTTTCTCTCTATAGCCTTTTCTTGCTTCCATTTTCTAAAAAAAGTCTGCCTCTTTTCCCAGCTGCTGGTGAAGAGGCAGAATATCAGTATTGAACATACAAAAGCCATGACTTACATTCCAGCTGTTGAACATCTCGCAGGACATTTTTTTTTTGGAAATATTAAGTAACTCTTTTACTAGCCTGGTCTCTCAGAATGCACTGGTTTTCATTACTATTCGGGGTGCTCCCTTTCTTTATTTTGGAAGGAAAATATGTCAATATTAGGAAGAAATTTGTGAAGTTTGAGGTGGATCCAGTTCTAGGACTTAACTCCAATGTTAGGAAGTATCATTTCCTGGACAAAATCTTCTGTAAGGTTATTCTGATGAATTTTCCTAATTCTTTGAAATGTTTGACTGTATTTTTGGTTGTGGAACCTATTGTGTCTTAAGGCTGAGATTTTTCTTTAGTCAGTCTGACTTAAGATGACTCCTTTTTGGCTTTTGTAACAGAAGCAATGACTTGGAAACTTGGTAGAAATGGTTGCTGTCAGAATGGCGTCTAGAAAAATATCATGAACAAGTTCTGCTCCACTGAAATTCTTAGAACATGGAGTAGCTCCCCGAATGGTGTGATGACTCAGACCTAGTCAGACATGGAATATGCATTACAGAATGGTATTGGCAAAGGTACCAACATGCAGGGCTGAGAAGGGCACAAGTTCTCTGCAGTCAACTTGGTTCTGGGGTTGAATTAGAAAACCCTCTGGGGAACAGTGAGTGCAGGGTGCCCTGAAGATCTGCCCCAGCTTTGCCTCCTTCTGTAGCTTCCAAGAGGCTTGTTGAGTGATTGTCTATGTAAAGTGCCCACTAGAGGCAGCCCCCTTAGTCAGTCAATTTGGCCTTCCTAGTGATTGGATTGCCTGAGAGGTATAATGACTTCCTTGGTCCTTGTCCTCACCTCTCTGGGGTCAACACACTAGGAGCTCTTCAGTTTCCACAGGCGCAGCTTTTCTTCAGGCTCTAGAACTAGTTATTTTCCTGAGTTTTAGGAACTAGAGTCCACATTTTCCATCTTGTTCTGGCCCCACTCTGACCTTATACTTCAGGCCTAATAGATGTGTTCTCACCTGTTCTTGCTGCCCACACATTTATATTATATACTGACTCTAGTAATTGGGTCTCTACCGAGTATCTTGACCCATTTGGGACTGGACTTCTTCCTTGTATTGGAAAATTTTCCTAAAGATAAGACGCAGGGTTCTGAATGCTAATTTCTGTACTTAGGTGCTTAACTCAAAGCCAGACCCCTGCATGCAGTCTTAGCTAATCTCAGGGACACCCACCTGCAGCCCTTGGCTTGTACTACTTAGATATCTACCTAGTATATATTATGTGCTGGACCATACCTCTCGCTCAGTCTTCTTTATGACTTGAACTCTCTACTCCTGCCCCACTCCTAGTTCCCTAATGCTGGTACCATCTCACGCGACCGGAAATTTGTTCATTTGAAGAAACATTTATTGAGTGCCTCTAGTGGGTGCTTTGGACACAGTGGCATACAAGGCTGAGGATAATGTCTTCTCAGTGCTACTCACCCAGTGGGGCACATGGAAAAGGAGATGAGCAATTACAACAGTGTGAAATGCTTCAGGTACTCTGGAAACATTTGGGTGGGGGAAGCAGACATGAAGGCTGGAGATAAGAAGAGACGTCTGGAGGTAGACACATTTTAACCAACACTGGGAGGTTAACCCAGACAATGGGAGCAAGGCAGTAGGAAGAGTAAGGAGACATTGTATCAGGCAGAAAATTAGAGTGACCAGTGAATTAGAAAAAGAGATGACCTATCTGAGGAGTTGAACAAAAGCTTGAGAGAAGGGGCGGTGAGAAAAGAGGCTGGTTAGGACCCAGATTACCCACCCAGATAGCAAGCTTATTCTCTGTCCTAACAGCAGTGAGGAAGCCTTGAACACTTTTAGATAGGGAAATAGCATGCCATATAAGGGTATCGACCCCTCGTCCTGGCCCTCCTGATCTGGTACATTCTGTCTGCAACTGAAGGCAGGATTCTGACAGGCAGTCATATCAGTTACCGTTGAAGGGTTTGTCAGGATGGGCCAGAAAAGCTTTATTCATGCCACGTAGAGATAGCCGCACCTTGATAGTTGATATGGATGATTTTACTAAAAATAACTCTCCCATTTGGTGACCAGAGGCAACTTTGGGTGTTGATAACTTCGCTCTGCTTTCTAATGACTCTGAGGGGTATTTTGAAATATCAGTCCACAGAAGGCATCTTCTCGTGGGAAACAAAGCCAGGTTGTTCTCCAGATGCCATCCTCACAAAGAAAACATCAAAGTCTAATTAAAATGCAGCCTAAGTTATATTTCACTGAGGCTTTATAATAAGTATTGGCAATAGCTAGAGAAAAAAAATACTCTTATGATAATCTGTGTCCACACTCTTCCAGCCAGCCTTATGTTTATTTTTAAATATTGAAAGAGAGAGCAGGTGAACTTGCAAGAATCCAGTCATATCTTCTATAAAT
Organism: Spilogale gracilis; assembly: GCA_004023965.1. Lineage (NCBI taxonomy): Eukaryota > Metazoa > Chordata > Mammalia > Carnivora > Mephitidae > Spilogale > Spilogale gracilis. The sequence continues at coordinate 91,717 of PITA01003935.1, forward strand.
ATACAATTTTGCTAATTAATTTTTTAATAAATATTTCATAAAAACTGTTAACTCCTAGGTAGCTTATAAAGCTGACAGGATTTTTTTTCTCTTTGTGGAAAGAAAGCAAAGAGAACATGAGAACCAATTTTTAGAAAGAAAGAGTTAATGTAACATATCAAGAAGATACCGCAGTTTGCTGTCTATAACTGTAATCTGCTTTCTTCACTTTTCCATTTACTTGGAGCTAGAATGAGAGGGTAAGACAGAAACTGCTGCTTTCTGTAACAGAAATGAGGAATGTGTTTTCTACTGAAGGTCTTTGCTCTAACTTTAATCATTGTCCTCCCTTCATCTCTCTCTCTCTCCCTCTCTCTGTTACACACACACACACACACACACACACACACACACAGACACACACACACACAATCAGCCAGATGCTAGGCAGGTGATAACTCTGTGTCTTTGCTCTTGTTTTTTAATCACAGAGAAATTTAAACAACTTTACTTATTTTCTTTAAGAAATTTCAAACAATTCAAGGAACATGAAGTACATGATATTCAAGAAACTTTACTATTCAAGAACTACAAAACTCATTTTTCAATTCTGTACCACTGAAAATGAAAGGAGAAAAAAGAAAGAGATGACAGGAGATTACATGAATATATATACAAGCATATACATACATACACATATATGTGCTCAAATGCACCTCCATGTACATGTACATGCATCTCTGTGAGATACAGAGGGATACTACTCGGGGAGAAAGATCACAGGGCTGAAGGTCACCATAAGGGGTGATCCAGAGGCAAGGACACAGTAAAGGGAAGTAGAAGTGCAGAAACCCACAGAGCAGGAGACAAGCCCTGGGACAGACCTTCCTCACCGGGCCTGAAAGCATTAAGATGAGCACTGCCTGGAACCCCCCTTCAATGTCCCAGTGAGCCTGGAAGGCCCCTTCAGTGTCCCAGTGAACCCTTCACCATTTGGAAACCATCCTTTTCCCCGGAAAACATAAATCTTTTTTTTCTTTTTTAAATCTCAGCCCAAGTTTTAGATTTGCTGAGATATAGCCGATACACAAAAATTTGCACACATTGAATGTTCACATTTTGAGGAGTTTGTGCACATGCATACTCTCGTGATACCATCACCACAATCAAGGTCCTGGACATATCCATCACCTCTAAGAATTTTTCTTGTGTTCTTATGTGTATGTGTGTGAGAAACACTTGAACATGAGATATGTTGTCTTGAGATTTTTTTAAGAGCACAATACTGTCTTTTTAACAGTAGATATTATGTCATACTACAATAGTTCTTTAGAATTTATTCTTCTTGAATAACTGAAACTTTAATACTCATTGAACAATGCCTCACTTCTGCCTTCCCCCAGTCCCTAGCAAACACCATTCTGTTTTAGATAACTCATATAAGTGGAATTATGAAGTATGTATCCTTCTGTGGCTCATTTATTTCCCTTGGCATAATGCCCTCTAGGTTCATCCATTTGTTGCTAATGGCAGGATATCCTTTTTAAGGGCTGGATAATATTCCTCCACATCATTATTTCTCCTCTCTTTACAAGTCACAAATTAATTTGCACTGGCTCTACATAAGAATTAAAATTAATCTGAGGCTGAAAGCAACTTCAGAGGCCATAGGTTCCCCAATCCTATTGTCTAGGGTTCTTGGATGTAATGTCTTTCCCATCTACTCTTTGTTGTTGCTGCCTTTGTCATGACTCTGATGGTTACTGCCTACATTTTCTGGGTGATGCTTTCTCTTAGGGGCATGTGTAAGACCTGTCCCATTATGTTTGTGCTTCTCCAGAATCCTGCATATGTCTCTTCCCTCTCTTGTTGCAGGTAAACATAACAAAGAGTCAAGACACAATGTCCTTACTGTAGTATCTGGGTTACAGTACATACCAGACAAATATTTTAGGAATATTAAATAAGTCAGAAGCTGTACTTTTTGTTCCCACTGAAAAGCAAACAAATCAAGCAATATACCAAAATCCCTGGTATTTATATTTCAAATCCTATTAGTTTTTGATGTTCTCAACTGAATTTCCCTGTATTATCTCATGTTGATTAGTTCTTGAAATCAGCTTGGATTTGGGGTACTTGTTAGTCTCAAATGTTTTTAAGGTTTTAATTGTGTTATTCAGAAATGCAATTGCACTTTGTTCCTGAAGTATTTTGCTCTCATTTAAATTTCACTTTAAAACTGGAATGATTGGTCATTCTCCCTTGTGGGGAAAAAACAGAGTTAGTTGACCCTGATCTGAGTGTGTTTTAGGATATGACTTTTTTTCTCTATGAGAATTTACAAATATATGACCTAAAACATTCATTTATCTGAACATAACATGCTGGAAGATGAAATGAACACATTTGTATCTCAGGACTCTTGCTGTGACCCCAAATATATTACTAGCCCTCAGTTCCATTGTCAAGCTTCAGTGCAACTCTTCTTGGCAAGGGATCTTGTTTAAGTCTTGCTTTCCTTTGGAAAGGTTTTTTAATATAAGATTTAAGATTGGGGTGTTGCAATGGCCTTCACTGCCTTTTTTTCCCCTTTATAACCATGAACATCCACGTAGGAGATTAAGGAAGGAACTGGAAAGAAGCCAGCCTGTAGCCTTTTCATTCTTCTCACTCCCCTGCATCCTTTACCTCTGTTCAAATTTCAAGGTGAAGTGAAGCTATGAGGAAGGCAGGTGCAAGGTTGCTCGATGAAAGCGAATCAGATGATGAGGAAACCCAAAGACCATGATGTGTCATTCTGTTTTTACTACAGTTAAGGTGCTTTTCAGGGTTTCTGCATTATAGGAGTACATGGATTTTTATAAAATACTCTTGATTATATAACCTAATCCTCATTCCAACTCTGCAAGCCAGGTGGAGGGCGAACTGGTATGCAGCTCTTCTTGCTTTTCTGCCTCAGCCCATAAAAACAAGAACTTTACAACTCTCAGAAATCTCTGAAAATAACATAAGTCCTTTCTTCTATTCCTCACTGGTTTCTTTCTATGGGAGAAGAGTGCTCTGACTAACTTGTGGTGTGACTAGACATCTGTTGATCTGGGTTTTTCCATTTTGTTTGTTTATGCATTTACAGTTTGCACAAAGTGGGCCTCAGAACCCTGAGCTGTGACTTCTGTCTCCCTTGCCCTTGGGGCTCTGTGGGTGTCACAGCTGATCGCCGTGTTTCCTCATGACCACCAGCTCAGTGAGGGTCTGCACAGTGGCCCTCAGTCTCCGGGACATTCAGAGGATCTAGGATTTTTAGTTACTTCACACCTCAACAAAAGATTTTATTATCTCCATGTTCAGATGTGGAAAATGTCCCGGGAAGGTAAATAAATTATTCAAAGCCATGTGGTTAGTGAGCAGAAGCTGGGAAGTTCAGATTTGGGCGCACCTGACTCCAAGCATGCACCTGTTCATTGTTACTGTCGTGCAGCTCCTGGGCCAATACTGTGGGTGGAAAACACTAGAATGTGCTTTTCTGGTGGTATAGGACGACCTGTTTTCCTCAAATGCTTAATTTAAATTCTGAAATACATGTATGAAACCAGTATGGCCAGTCCTGAGATGGGACTTGAGCATGGTTCTGGGGTCACCTCTGTCATTCCTCTGTCACCAAGAAATGGGAGAGACAGGGAGTTCTGTGTCTCACCATCAAAACCATCCCCAGCTCCTCATGGGCAACAAGTGAGGCTAAAGTCTCTCCTCCTACTAAATCGTTGTAATTTAATCATTTATACATGTCTATATACACATCAATGTCACACATCCATGTTACAAGTGTATTAGAGGAATCATGAGAAAAATAGGCCATATGTGATAGTCACCATTCTTTGAAGATCAGCAGCCATCCTGATGCACAGACGTGCCTTCAGAACTCTTTTTTCTAGTTACGAGGCTTGAAAGATGAACGTCTGCTGGTGCTTGTTGCCATGGGTTCTAAGGACAGCCAACCTAAGAGGATGGAGTCTGTGAGGGAAGTGTGGAAGGGAGAGCATGTCCTGAAGGTTTATAAGTCTCCTGTCATTCTCTGTCATTCCTTCGGTGAGACCATATTCTCTTTAAACTAATATGAGTGGGCTTTTTGTTCTTAGAACTGTAACCTGTAGTCATGTAGCCTGGACGGTCATTATGTTATGATACCGTGACACCACATCCTTATGTTTCTTGATGTGAACCTTTGTCTCTCTAAATGTCATTGACTGGTTGGGGTTTTGTACCCCCAAACCTCCCAAATTTCTGTACAGTTGAGACCATCTTGAGGAGTTCCTCAGGCTACATGACCCCCAGAAGAAATAAGCATGGAGAATGGGCCTTTTCCTTCTCCACTTTGAGACAGGAAGTGCCCATCTACCCTTGAAGCCACAAGACTAAAATCAGTTATGAGAAGGGCCTTCTGTCATAGAAGGTGGGTTGTAAGATGCAGACCAGGCTGACACCTGAAGGAGGCCAGGTAGCCACTGAGGGCCTTTTCGGTCTTCTGGGAGAAGACTCTTCAATCAAAAACATGTCAGTGAGGAGTATAACCAACTTTGAAAATGCAGGCCCCATTCTTAACACTAGTGAGTGTCTTGAGCCTTCAGCAGTAAGACCACATCTCTGAATGTGTGGGAAGGGTACATACACTTTACCCAGGTTTTATATCAAGGCAGTAATAAAAGTCACAGGTTACCTGGTTCTCCTTCTAAAAACACAGCAGGCTCTAGCATCTTCCCTCACAGATGCTATATTCACTAAAAAGTTCCATTTTTTATTTTATGGCTAGTGTGCCAGCCCCCCTTTATATTTTCTTCCTTACTCACAGCCAGTTGCTAATAAGTAATAAAATGAGCAAAGAAAGGCATCGGGGAAAAAAGCAGAGAAGCAAATGGTATGGATCACCCCAAACAACACAGACTTTGCCTGAGTAATCAGGAGCTGCTGATCTGCAGAATTTCTTTTTTTTTTTTTACTTTAAATTTATTTTATTTTTTCAATGCAGATCTGCAGAATTCTCATGCATCCTACAGCCCCATGCTTTTCAAAGGCAGCAAACATGACAGTAATTTCCTAAAGAATAGGCACCATCCTCTGCATTGAGCTTTGTAGTTGGCAGGTGGAGAAACAAGAAGAGGGCCAAGGAGGGAATTGCTTTATTAAGAAGTCCTTACATGTGCATGGGCTTTTATTATTCCACAGTGAACTTTCACATTTGTTATCTTGGATCTGCCAGCAATTCTGTTAGGACAATTATAACAGACACTGTTATTTATACCCAGCGAGTGGGAAAGCTCAGACTTAGAGAGGTTCTCTGGGCAGCCCAAGTTCACACTCATGGACTGTCTCAGAGGTGGGACTTCAAACTAGCACCTGCATTCCTAGTTTAGGCGACTTCTTATTAAATGGTCTGGGCTCAGGATCAACTTTGGACAACTCACATTTTTTTTTTGAGTAATTTTTCCCCTACATACTTAATTAACACATGACTTTTATGGAATATTTGTAACATAAAACGCATTTAATCACTCAAAACCAATAGCCTGGAGATGGGATGTTGAAAATATTTTAGCATGCATTTTTTTTACACTTTTTTTGGAATAACTGATAACAATAATTGCTAACATAATAAATATGCTAGGCTCTGCTTTATACATATTAATTTAATCCTTACAATAGCCCTTTGGAGAAGGAACTATTATTTATTTTATGAATGAAGAAACTGAGGCACATTTGCTTAAGAAACTTGCCCAATGGTATCTATCTATTGTATGTAATTCTTAAGCTTATGCTCTTAATTACAACAATATACAAATACTTCCTACTATAATACACATGTATATACTCACACATATGTGTATAATCATAAATACTTGGGATTGTACTCTTCAGTTCGTTGGACGCTTCCTTTTGCATTTGTTCATATTTACTGCATCACATTACTAATCTATGATAAAATATTTGCATATGTATTTTAGATTTACTGTAATTTTTTGACCTTCCCTTATTAATAACTATTCAGTTTGCTTCTATTTTTTCATTTATAGATAAAAGTGAACATTCTTTTTCTTTAAATATTTTATTTCTTTATTTGAGAGAGAGAGTACAAGCAGGGGAGGGGCAGAGGAAGAGGGAGAAGCAGGCTCCCTGCTGAGCAGGGAGCCAGAAAGGGGACTCAACCCCATTTCCAGAAGTGGAAGAATCCCACTTTTTCCAGTTCTTATTACTTTCTCAAAATAAATTCTTAGCTTCTGATTCAAGTTTGACACCATGCCTTCCAGTAACTTTTCTTCTCTTGCTTCCAGTGTGAAGATTAAAATCACTTGTAATTTTCGTGCTTTTTAATTTACTACCATATTATAATAGTCATTTTCCCATTTCATTTAAAAAGTTAATATATGTTTTAATATGACAAAAGCTAAATCAGTATAAAGACAGCAAAGGAAACAGTGAAACACAAGAAGTTGTCTGTGAGGCGCCTGGGTGGCTCAATCGGTTGAGCATCTTGATTTCAGCTCAAGTTATGATCTCGGGGTCCCGGGATAAAGCCCTGCGACAGGGTTCCCACTCAGCAGGGAGCCTGCTTGTCTCCCTCTGTCTTCCCCACTCTCTCCCCTTTGCTCGTGCTCTCTCTCTGAAATAAATAAATCTTAAAAAAGAGAGAGAGAGAAGTTGTCTGCAATGGTGACCTATTGTGCTCCCTCGAATCCATCCTCCACACCGTAACGAGAACTGTCTCTCTAACAGGAAAAGACGCCATGCTATCCCTCTGCTCACAACTCCCAGTGGGCACAACAACACGCCATGTGACCCAGCTGGAGCGCCACTAGAAAATTCTCTAGTTAACTCCCAGGAAAATTTGAGCTTCCCCACCATACTATTTCCCATACCCAGTTTCAATTAAACTTTGGCTGATATATAACTTTGTATTGGTGATGAGTGTACAACATAATGATTCAGTATCTGTAGACATTGCAAACTGTTCACCACAAGTCTAGTTAACATCCCTCAGTGCACATGCTTAACAAAAATGTTTTTCTTGTGATGAGAACTTTTCAATTTACTCTTTTGGCAACTTTCAAATATGTACGACAGTATTGATAACTATAGTCATCATGCTGTCCATTACACCCTCATGACTTACTTGTTTTATAACTGGAAGTTGAAAGCTTTTGAGCCCTTCACCCATTTTGCCCACGCCCTGCTTCAGGCAACCTTACCAATTTGTTTTCTGTATCTGTGAACTTGTTTTTGTTTGTTGTTTGTTTGTTTGTTTTTAAATTCCACATATAGGGATGCCTGGGTGGCTCAGTCATTATAAGTCTGCCTTTGGTTCAGGTCATGATCCTGGAGTCCCGCATCGGGCTCCCTGCTCAGCAGAAAGCCTGCTTCTCCCTCTCTCACTCCCCCTGCTTGTGTTCCCTCTCTAGCTGTGTTTCTCTCTGTCAAATAAAGAAATAAAATCCTTAAAAAATAAATAAATAAATTCCACATATAGGTGAGATTATATGGTATCTGTCTTTCCCTGACTTATTTCACTTAGCATTATGCTTCCAACTTCCACCTGTGTTATTGCAAATGCCAAGATTTCATTCTTCGTTATGGCTGAATCGTATTCTCCCATGTCTTATATTTTTGCTGGTCCTCTCCCCTGGAAAGCTTTCTCTTCCCTCTTCCTCAAATTGACTTTGTTAACCCTGCAGGACCCTGTTCAGATGTGATTTCCTTCAGGAAGCACTTTTTCTTGGACCCCATCACACTCTGAGCTGACTATATGAACCCCATCTGTTAATCACATGGCACCCTGGGGACAAAAGAGAAGCTTGGGAAGGCCTCGCATGTTGGGAATAAATCCACTGAGAGACGCAGTCCACAGAGGTGCTCTATTCGAGGTATTCTCTGGGTTCCCTGTAAGGAGTATCATTCCGCTCTTGGGTGATCTTGTGGAATCCTGTAGGAGTCCTGGATCCAAATTTCCCTGGATCGTGGGAAACCCCCAGGGAAGGGCAGCTTGTGACTGTCCCTCTTTACCCCCTCCCTGAAGAGCCACTAGCTTTCCTGGTACAGAAATCAGTCTGTGTCTCTAAACTTTTCAAAAACAGTTCTCTTCCCCTGCTGCTAAGATTGCCAATAACTCTCCTTAGGTTCTGGCTTAGCTTAGTGAATAGAACAAATTTCCTACAGGATAATACTGCTTTTATTAGTTTTCTATATCCTAGTACAAATGAGAGTCTGAAAGAAGGAGAGGGAAAGGAGGGGAAAACAGAGCATTCTGAGATATGCAGGCCATCTATGACTAGATTCTGCTCTTGGGATCATGCCATTGACCCCAGGGAGTGAGCCTGTGGGGATCTGGGACTGGGAACTACCAGGACTTGCCAAAGCAGCCAGACAGTCCCCACAGGGGCCTGACTTGGCTCTCTAGCCCCCACTCACAAGGGCTCTTCGCCTCCTCATTCTGAGATCCCACAGGGATTACATCTGTGTCCCATGCTAGGATCTGGACAATTCCAAGTACGGTTTGAGCAATCCATTATTGCTTAGAGGATTTGTTGCCTATGGAAGATACAGCAGCTGAGATCATAAGTAATGTACCTGCCTCTCTGTGACCTCTTTGTACATAATTTAAGGTCCTTGTTTCAGCAGTATCTGCCTCTTTATGAATGGGCCAGCATCTGTGCATTGCTATTTTTTACCTTAATGTCTTTTTCAAAATCAAAGCAACCTTATTATAGATATTAATTCCTGTCCTTCTTATGCAGATCTTTATTTCAAGTCCCATCATGAGACAGCTTCCTGAAACCAGCATCCAAAATAGCTTAGCCCTCAAAGCAAATACCGTTTCTTTATTAGAAGGGCTTGAGACCAGGAGCCAGGCTGGGAACCAAGGTTAGTGGGGTGATACTCCACTTGTATTGATCTGAATCAAATAATTTCACCACTGAGTTTCCATTTCTTCATGAATCAGGAAAATGGTGTCTCCCTTATTGGACCAGGTGCTGATGGGGAGCAGTTGACGAATGTCCCCAAGGTATTGGAGTTAACGTAGTTGCTTTTTCTAGTAGCAGCTCTATCTTAGTAAAAGTTCTCTGGGGCTCAGTGTGGCTCAGATAAAAATTGACTTTAATCTATTTCTTCCTTGCTTTCCAGCTAATCTGTGGCTAAAATTAGCAATGCTTAGTTCAGTAAAAAATATTGGTGCAGCAGGCAACCATGGAAACGGTGTTTGAGCAGCTTGCCCTTCAGGGAGCTACCTTTTGTGGGATGTGCTTTCTCACTGATTAAATGAAACAACTCACTACTTTTGAAGCTGGGGTTTGAAATGAGTTAAGAGTACAGGCAAATCTTTCAAAAAAACCATCCTCCTCATTTTTCCCCCTTAATTTCCATCAAGGAAGGAAAAAATAGATCTCACATTAAGTGTCAGAATTTGCTTTTGAATAGAGTATGGGAAGATTAATCCGTTGACCCACCATCCTGCATCTGAGGTTTCTTTTCAGTAGTAATAGTGGGTAATGATATTAACATTAATTAATGCCTTCTCCCATATATCATTTTGAAGTTCACAAAAGAGGCTTTCTTCTGCAGTGCCATTGAAGTCTTAGGAGAAGTCTAGAAGGTGGAGAGAATGGATGGGGATATTCCTGATCAGATGAGGACACTCTTTCTGATCCCCTTGCTAGTTATTTGAGGTCCCAGAGTCAGAGTTCATGTTTCCCACTCCTGGTTCCACTGTTCTTTCACACTCTCTGGCCTACCTCCTTGTCCCTGGGGCACCAAACCCAGGCCAACAAGGCTGGACTTGTGCCCAGTTAAGTCTGTGTTTAGTAAACTCTCATCTTTACCTTGCTTCGCCTCCCTGATGCCCAGAATCTCCCCTCCCTTAGGAGTGAGCCCTGCTCACATATGCTGGGAGGGAACCCATGGAATGCTACATTGTCATCTGTCTGCTCTTCCTCCGAAGGACCCTTCCTCTAGGTCCTTATTTTCTTCCCATTTCCACCATCCTAATTCACCCCTTTCCTTCTGATCTCTGCCAATCCGACAAAGATATCCAAGAAGTTCACTTACCTAAATGTATTTATAGAGACTCATGACTTTATGGATCCCAAGACAGGGACTTGGAGATTTTAACAGATGCTAACTGCTTTGGCTCTGATCTGTGGTTTGTTCCTTCATGCAAGTTTGGCCAACGTGACCAGGGTCAGGAGCCAGACCCCAGTGTTTTCCTAGGGCCACCCTGAGGATTGAAGGGTAATGATGTTGGGGAGAATATGTGTAATAAATTATTCCTGTAGGAAAATTTGTCTTTTTTGCTGTTTGGTAGAGCATCCTTAGGAAATTGCAGTTTAGTAAAAGGACTTAATATTTTAAAACTTACTATCACTATAATTTATCAGATAGGTTTCTCTCTCTTTTTTTTTTTAGGATTTTATTTATTTTTGTGATAGAGGGGGAGAGCACAAGCAGGGGAGCAGCAGGCAGAGGGAGAAGCAGACTCACTGCTGAGCAGGAAGCTTGATATGGGACTCAATGCCAGAACCCCTGGGATCTTGACCTGTGCCGAAGGCAGAGGCTTAACTGACTAGCCCCCCAGGAGTCCCTATCATGTAGGTTTCTGGCCCCCTCCATCCCAGCTCCCCTCTCCATCCAGAATGCTGCAGTGGTTTCCCAAGAAGCTCTGGGGCCCGAGTGGGGTTTCTGATCACTGCCGCTGCTCCAGCCCCTTGCAGCCGGCCTTCTCCTTGCCCTGGGTGGGCCCAGAGCACCTCCTGGATCTTTAAGCCTGCATGGCCACTGTCACTGTGTGCCGGTGAGGAGAGGGAAGGACTAATGACAGTTTCCTCTGCCCAGGCACCATCCAGCCTGGCTACCCCGAGATTTGTTTCCACTCTATCAAGAGACAGATTTTTTCAGAATGATGATTCATTTAATGAGCTTTCAGACTCGGTGCCCTTATTATGTGTTCTGTGGAAATTCTCTGCTCTCAGTAGTGCGGGAAGACGGTTTACATAAGGGCCTCCTCAGGTATCGTGATCCATTCAAAGCTGCAAGAGAAGATGTGTTGTGTTGGCAATAATGCATAACCCTCACCATCAAATGCACTGTGAGAGTGGGTCAGAGGAAACAGCCACATGGGACTTGTCGTTCTGTGTCAGAAATTGTTTATTCTGAGTATATGAGCAGAGTGCTGTTTCCTCCATAAGGTCGTCCCTGTGACTCTTCCCCTCTCCACTGTGCCCTCCGCTGGGTTCCTGGAGGATTGTGCTTATCTTATCAATATGTATATTTTTCCTTAGTTTCCCCCTGAGGGAAATGATCACTTACTCTTTATCTCCAGTACCTGCTATTAATTATCTGTTGCAGGAGTTTAGATTAAGAGCTTGCACGAAAATACAAACGACAAACAGACCTCATTTTATATCTTCATTCTCTCTGGCTGCAAGTGGCTGGCTGGAAGCGGTGCAGTGATCGATTGCTAATGCCTGACGCCGTCAGAGGTGAGGTCCAGGTGCCTCCAGTGTACTGTTTGCTGTGCATCCAGTTGAAGAATTAAAGAACACGCAAGAATACTTGCATGCCATGACTTTTTCATAGCTGCTCTAATTTAGAAAATGCTGTGTTTTAAAGGTCTGAATGGAAAGATTCAAATTCAGAAGGCCACTTTGCTTGGGTTTTTGCCTTTCCCTCTCTATTCCTAATAGAAAGACTCTTAAGTTTCTAGAGTCAGAGTCCTATGGGCGAAACACTTCAGGAGAGCTCATCTTTGCAACACACTTGTTGAGAATTCTTGCCTCTTCTGTTGAAATATTGTGAAATGGGATGAAATACAAAGAAAACATGATGAAATGTTTCACATTTCAGATATAATGAATCCCATATCCTGAGAAAGACTTACTTGTGTTGTGAAGCTTTTATTTTCGATGCTGTGATAGCTTCAGTTTCTATGTCTAGAATTATATTAGGCTCTTATATTATCTTAAATTTGCTCTCTCCACAATAAAATTAAATACTTACATATAACATATGTATATTATTGTGTATATATACATACATATATATATATATAAACACATATATATTGCTACTACAACTAAGTAAATGATTGGGTGTAGGTATTTGATTATATATTACCATAGAATTATATATTACCTTCTAGATAGAAGGGATCTGCCAAAAACTGTTATCTTATGAAAATCTAACCCTTCTTTCTATTGAGATATGTATGTAATTAACTTATATACCTAACCTGGAACATGACGGTTTTTCTCATTTAAAAAAATAATAAATCGGGTGCCTGGGTGGCTCAGTGGGTTAAAGCTTATGCCTTCGGCTCAGGTCATGATCTCAAGGTCCAGGGATTGAGGCCCCTGTGGCGCTCTCTGCTCAGCTGGGAGCCTGTTTCCTCTGCTCTCTCTGCCTACTTATGATCTCTCTCTCTCTGTGTCAAATAAATTAAAAAATCTTAAAAAAACAATCACTACTGATGGCTTTAAGAAAGACTAAATTGTAATTATAGCATTTATAAAATATGAAATTGATATTTTAAAGTATGAAATCAATTTTTTTTTAAAGATAAGAACTAACATAGAAGATTGAAGTCATGACATAAAACATCCTAGGGCTAATGGTGAATGGTCTTAACCGGGGTGAGAAAACGAGCAGCTAAATATCCTTTCCTCAATTTATCAATGTTCATCCCCTTTCGAACCTCTAAGAAACATCCTTGTTGAGTCAAAGTTAATATTCATTATTTTTCTTGGCTCCAGCGGAAATAGCTAGTGATCTCTAGTAGCTACTCTCCTTGTCTTTTAGGGATAGATCCCTCAGATTTTGCTGGGCAGGTTTATTCTCCTTCCCTTTCAGTTTTGTGTGGCTGTGTGACTAGGTTCTGGTTAACAGAAGAGCAATGTGGTCGCTATGCGTTGTGTCTTCACTTGCTTGAGCCCTTTCTGCTAGCTGGGATGAAGATGTGAAGGTGGGAGCTAGAGAAGTCATCTTAGACAAAAGGTAGAAGCTATATTTTGAGGATAGGAAGTCTCTGGAAGAAGCCCAAGTCCCTGATCACTGCTGGGCTTCCATGTCGGTCTTGGCCTGACTATGCTCAGCTCATTATGTGACAAGAACGTGGACTCTGTTGTTTAAGTTGCAAGCATTTTGACTTTGCTTCTATCTTAACCCTTAGAGTAGCTTTTTTGGTCAGTCTTCCTAATCAGAACACTAGGACTCATGGTGTGTTTGCCCTGCAGTGGAACTGGCTTTGGAAGGCTACATTGGAGGAATAGATGCAACATTGCCAAATCACAAACACTGAGGACCACATAGTCTCCTATCTTCTTTCCTGTCTTCTCTCAGAAATTGGTTTGAAGTAGTTGAGATGAAGGGTTTTATTGTAAGATACACCTAGGATTTGAGCCTCGAGTCTACCTTAAAATCTCTTTTTTGGGTTTGAGGTAATTGGCTGTGGCAGAGATGGTTAGTGTATTAGTCAAGATTCTCCAGAAAAACAGAATGATGGGAGATAGATAGATGATGATATAGATATATAGATAGATAGATAGATAGATAGATAGATAGATAGATAGATGATAGATAGAATAAGAGAAGAAGAGAAGATTTATTTTAGGAATTGCCATGTCATGTGGAGACACTGAGGGGAGAATCTGAGGTTTCAGGTATGATGTTAAAGGGTAGAAAGAGGTCATTGTGTAAAGGCCCGTCTCTGGAGGGATAGTAATTCCTGCGATGTAGGGAGGATATAGGGTTAGCTCCCAGGGAACAGCTGGTTGGTGCTGCCAGCTTCGTACAGCCACACATGCCAGAGAATGCAACCCAGAGTGAGGCTTCAGTTACTGGGTGAAAGCTAAGGAGCAAAACAAAGACAAGGCCTGAATGGAAGGTGACCCCACCTGACCACTGTGGTGAGCCAAGGGAGTAACCACCAGGGTCAATATTTTTCTGACACACTTGCTTTAAATCTGCTTCCTGCACAGAGACTCAAGCTGTCAAGGAACTGGACATGTCAAACACAGAGATGCCTCCTCCCCACAGACTTCTCTGGTCATCACTGTTCCCCACCTTCCTAAGCACTGGTGCCCCAGTTCTGTCCACACCTGACACACATTCATTCAGTCATTTCTTCCTTTCATTGCTTTGTTTTCTCCTAGACCTATGAGGGTTCTTCTGAGTTCTTTAGCTGTCAGCTCTGCTTACATTAGAGTGAGTTAGGAGAGACCATGAAATTGAGAGAAAGGAACTTTGAAATAACATGGACATTAAGGGAATTAAGTATCCTAGGTAGGCGTATGAATTTCCATACCTTGGGCTTGACTTATCTACCCCAGGAAAGCAATCATGTATCAGCCCCCCGCCATGTTCTGAAGCTACAGGGGAAATGTTTGAAAATTGTTGTGCTCAGAGGTTTGAGCATATCTGAGCATCTAACAGAGGGGTTTCTCTGTACCTTCTGTCTGACTCTGGAGAAATATAAGTGAGATTAGGGATACTGACCTGGCATTCCAGAAGTTTGACAAGATTGAAGGTGGTCTACAGAATAGCAAGTTGCATTTGCCCAAAGATTTCTTGGAACTTGACTGATACACATCTATGTCTTTTTTGTTTCAACAACAGATTTTATTGTTCACTAAATCTTGGATCGAGTGTCTTACATGTGCAGGCTTGTTTGTGTGTCACTGAGTAAATGAGAGTGGATTCTTCCTCTCATTAGCATGGTCAGTGCAGACCAAAGCAAGCACTTACTGCATAGGGACTCTTGTAAGTGTACCCATGGCTTACTCCTGACCCAACCCCCGCAATGCACTCCCTGCCACTGATGCATTGTACATGCTATGGGGCAAGGGCAGATCTTTCTGTACCTCTGTTTGCCCCATAGTATCCATCATACTTGCAACAGAACCTACCTTTAAATGATATTTTTCAAGGATGGCTGAACCAATGCATCCCATCCCACTTGCTCGCCTTGCAATGTGATGTTGACTCTCCTCCTATTGATAAATAGGGTGTTGTTCCCTCTGCTTGGATTTGAGTGGCTCCGTGACTACAAACAAAGTGACGCTGTGTGATTCCCGGGGATGTTACAACCACTTCTACCTGATCCTTTCTGGATGCTTGCTCTTGAAACCCAGCTACCCTCTTGTGAGGAAGCCTAAGTCACAGGGAGAGGCCACAATGAAGTGCTTCCACTGACACTGGATGAGTTGAGGTCCCACTTGTGAGCCAACATCAACCTTCAGACATGCAGATAAATTGATTCCAATTGATTCCCACTCCTGAAACCACTCTAGTTAGTGCCTGTGAAACAGAGACTGACTGCTAAACCCTGCTAAAATTGCAGATTCATGAGCTTAAATAATTGTTTTAAGACTAAGTTTTAGGGTGGTTGGTTTTGATACAACAGATACCCCAAACAACACCTGTTATTTCCTCTCCTTTGGTATATGACTTCATGTTCACATCTTTTCTCCCAACTGGGAATCTAGGCTTCTTACAGTCTGGAGCTTTTCCAGTCAAAACTTTCAGAATTTTCTTTCATGCCACACTAAATTTCAAATTAAATTCCTTGCTGCTGTCTATACATGCTTTTAAATTTCCCCTCTTCCTGTGTTTTGGTCATCCTATTTCTTTGTCATTCATGCTTATTCTCATCTGTGCTCACCCAAGTTTTATTCATTTTCAAGACTGAGTCAGATGGCATGAAGGATTTCCTGATTCCTCCAGGCAGAAGAAATGTCTCCTTCTTCTGAACTCCCATAGCATTAGAGACAAATTTCTGTTGTTGTTTTGCCTTATGGTACAGTTACTTGTTTTCAGAAGTTTCTTCACTTGTAGATTGCCCTGTTTGTCTTTAAATCCATTCAGGCATACAAAAATACTTATGGAATGTTTACTTATTGCTATACAATGCACACAATACAGGGTATAAAGCAGCAAACAAAGGAAAAAGTGGTCCTACTCTGTACTTTCAGTCAAGTGAGGGGAAACACAAAAAATAAATTAATTCTTGACTATTATTCTCTTTAAAAGTCATTCACATTGAGGATGGAGGTGATACCCCATTTCCCTTGCAGTTCTAGGGGGCAACATGGAAAGACTGGAAATCTGGGTTTGAATGCCATCATCCTACTCCTATCTGTGAATATGGAGCATGGGCTTTAACTCTTTCTATATTACTGCCCTTATGATCAAGTGGAGATACTTTAATCTGCTGTATAATATTTTTGCTTTTTTTAATAAGAAATCTCATATAAGGTCCACTTTGAGCTGAGCACATAACTGATTCACATATCCCTTTTTCCCCATCTTCTCTTGTTTAGTATGGAGCACAGGTTTCCGACTTACACTCAAGTAAGGCTGACCAGCTGATATCAGATACATGAACCTTGTACTTCTATACATAAATCTCCTTTTCAGGTGTGAGGGTGCTGGATTTTTTTAAGGCGACTTTTGGTACCATTGGGAGGGAAAGGAAGAAAGACCTCACTCTTTGTCACATGGCTGACTCCTTACTCACTATGCAAAATTCAGCCCAAGTGGCCCATCCTCAAGAAAACTCTGACTATTACTAAATAAATCTTCTCTGGTTTTAGGCTTTGCAGCACCCTATATTTCTCTACAACATTTGTCATAACTGTAATAAATTATTTTTTAATAGCACTTCTGTTAGACTGTAAGCTCAGTAAATGCAGGGTCCAGCTCTGTGTCATGATCACCAGCACTAAATAAAATGTCTGCCATATAGAGAGTGTTAGTGTTCAAGAAATATTTTTACAATTAATGAATTAGGGAAGGCTTTGCAGGGATAGCTGGAACCCCCAAAAAGAAGTAAACTCAACAACTGTCAACAATTTTGCTTTATCCAGTCACCACCCCCACTACTCTTGGAGACCATTCTTCTTGAACATTTTTTGTGATCCACCCTCAGAAGATTCTGAAGTCAGAGGGTGAAACCTCCATTTAATGGACTCAGAGAAAGAACGGCCACTTCCATTTTGCCAGCTAGCAATTCTTTTTTCTGAATACCACCTCTGGATTTTTTCTGATGACCTATGGAAGGTATAAGAAATGAACTTCCTAAAACCTGATGGTGCAGTCAAACCAGCAAGCTGCTTCCAGCTGAGTCTGTAATAGCAAGCCCAAAAAGGTAACTGACAATTTGAGAGAGTTATGGCTAGACTAACGATGGTCCCTGAG
Source organism: Spilogale gracilis (assembly GCA_004023965.1). Lineage (NCBI taxonomy): Eukaryota > Metazoa > Chordata > Mammalia > Carnivora > Mephitidae > Spilogale > Spilogale gracilis. The sequence goes on from PITA01003935.1 coordinate 108,925, forward strand.
ACTGTCATGCTGTGGGACCATAGCCTTCCAGACACATCAAACCCCAAGACCTTTAGAAGTTGAGCAGCTCACCAAATTTTAACTTAAAAAAAAATAAGTAACACCTGTCCTGCCCTGCTATGGGCAGGTCACAGGCCATTCTCCCAAGACACTCTAAAATAGCCTTTTCTGTTCTCTGCTCATAGCCAAAAGTGTTGCAATAAACTATATTCCTCCTCAAAGTATGAGGCCATATATAGCAGTGTAACAAATAAAAGTAAAACTTGGAATCTTTTTGTGAATATTAGCATTCATTATTTCTGTAGCAATATGAGGCTCTTGTCCCCATATGGTCTGACTAAATAAACACTACATTCATCACCAAAACTGCAGTTCAGATCTGCTTCCTTGCTTATAGGAAGTATTTGCCAAAGCTTCACAGTTTAAGGTTAAATGCAGTCAGAATTAATACATCTACTGACCTAACACCCTTAGTACCAAGATTTATTAGAAGATTAGGCCATAATTTTAATTCAGGTTATTCAGCTTGCATAAAATCTCACATACCTTTTATATTTAATATGCTGGAAGGGACTGTCCTTACATAGAGTTAGAAAGGTCTGCTGGGGCTGATAGAGGAGAGAGAATTAAAAAGAACTGGTACTTGTTATAGACTGACTTCCAAGTATCTGAAGATACTGTACAGAAATTGAATAGAGTCTATTCCTGTTTTGCTCTTGTATTTTTTGTGTGCTAGATCCTGAGAAAATTCATTCAACTCTGCTTCTTTTTTGTTGGAGATATATAACTGCTATTAATATGAAACAGGGAGGGAAAGCAGGGATAATGCATCTCATTTTCCCAGAAAAATTTTCCTCTCAGGTGCAAAAGGCTTTCTCTTCATCTTGCATGCAGAAATATTCCCTGCCAGTCTCTGTGAAGTTTCCTTGCTTAATGAGATCTGAATATTGCACCAACTGGTAGAAACATTTCTTAGTTCTTAGGTCTTATTCTGCAAATGAATACTATTTTTGCTTCCAATAGTCCCTGCTTAGTTGAAATATTGTATACTGTGGATACTGAAATTTTCATCATAAACTCTTTCATTTAACAAACAATTAATACTGCAGTAGGCATTGTGAGGATAGAAAATCCAGTGAAGGGAGGACTTCTATTTCCAGGCAAAACTGAGGGACCATGAATACCCTCCTGAATAAACTAGAAATATAGAATATAAATCAAACAATGGTTTGAAGACACTGGACATCAGGCAATAAAGGAGAGTGAACCCTGTGGATAGGAAACAGGTAGGATGAGACCTGTAATTGCTTCATCTTAATGCCTTGAAAGAATTTCCAGGCTAAAGCCCAGGTATGAGGAAATCAGAAGGAACCCAAAGCTTCCTTGTGTTGGGAAAACAAAGCTGAAAGTTCAGAAAGGCCAAAGTGGTTAGAATTCATAGGATAGTGTACTAGAATTAGAAAACCCTGGAGAGAAAAAAGAAAAGAAAACCCTGGAGACGTACAGGGGTACCCTTTGAATATTTAGCAGAATACCTATCTGTACATGCATACATGTACAGCAACAATCTATGACTAGGGAAAGAGTCACCTGAAAGAAGTAAGACTAACTGTATGCAGTGGTGACATATGGTTAGGACTAGGGCCTGTTACCACAGCCAGACTAGAAAGGCTTATGACTCACAGAGTATGGCTTAGAATATACACAGAGGATCTTGTCTTAAGAGTTGAAAACAATTAGTCCTGATATGAGCCATTCACATGTCCTGCTTAATAAATCTAAAGAGAAGACCTGAAAGGATCAATTATTTTAGGTAACTTAACTTCATTCCAGAATGAAGCTCAAGAATATTTGTAGGAACACAAAATTATAATCATACAGCAAGGTAAAATTCAGTGTTTGATGCCCAGCATAGAATTTCCAGATACACAAAGAAGCAGGAAAGTAGATTGTTGATGTCAATTCTCAGTCAAGTGAAACTGATCTAGCAGTGACACAGAGGTTAAAATTTGTAGCCAAAGACATTAAAACATAAGGAATAACTACTGCATATATTTGAAAGGTTAAGGAAAGAAAAGGGAGAGTATAAAACCAAAATGACAGCTACAGTGTGGGACATTAAAAAAAAAATGCACTAGATAGGATTAACTGTAGATTAGACACCGCAGAAGAAAACATTAGTGAATTTGAATATGTAGTAACAGAAATGGCCCAACTAAAACACAGAAAAAAGCATTTTTAAATCAAACAGTGCATTGTGGCCTATAGAATAACTCCTTATGACCTAACATATGGATAATTAGAGTTCCAAAGGGGAGAAGCAAAGTGAGGGATACAGAAAGATTTTGAAAAAAATAATAGCTAAAATTCCCCAAATTTGTTGAAAATCGTGAATCTGCATACGCAAAATGCTCAACGATTCCAAGCACCAGAAACAGGCAGAAAAAACCTACACCAAGGCACTTCAATTTCAGTCAAACTACTAAAAATTCAGGATAAAGAAAAAATCTTAAAGGCAACCAGAGGAAAAAAAGACACCATTTAAGGAACAAAGATTAGGATGCCAACACATAAAGATGTAAGAATATACCACTCCTCCTGGGAAACAATAAAACCAGAAGACAGTAGAACAATACTTTAAAGTACCGAGAAAAAAAATGAACTGAAAAATCTTGAAAGACAAAAAAGAATTCTATAACCAGCAAAATATCATTCAGAAGTGAAAATGAAATAAAGACTTCTCCAGACAAATCAAAGTGGAAATAATTTATCATCAACAAGGAATACTAAAGAATATCCTTCAGTCAGAGGGAAACTTATACCAAGTGGAAACACAAATCTATATAAAGAAATGAAGAACACTGGGAATAATAAGTACAAAGATAAATATATAGCCTGTTGAACTTTTGTTATCGTTTTAAAAACATAACTGACTCTTTAAAGAAAAATAATATTGAACAAAGTACAGATTTGTAATATGCATGAAAATTAAATGTGTCACATTAGTAGCACATAGCCCAGGGGGAAAATATAAAAGTGTAAGTACTTTAAGACTTTTATACTATAATAAAAGTGGTTCATTTTCACTCACTCACACTTGGATAAGTTAAAACTGTATACTATTAACACTAAGAAATTAGAAAAATAAGTTCCAGTTAACATAAACAGAAAAAAGAAAATGAAGAGTAAAAGGAAATCAATGAAATACAAAACAAGCATATAATGTATGCATAAAGAAAAAATAGTTCTAACTTTTATGCTTAGATGTCAGTTTTTGTTTATGATGTGAAATTCATTGAAAAAAGTTACTTTCTGGGCGCCTGGGTGGCTCAGTGGGTTAAAGCCTCTGCCTTTGGCTCAGGTCATCACCTCAGGGTCCTAGGATCGAGGCCTGCATAGGGCTCTCTGCTTGGCAAGGCTTCCTCCTCTCTCTCTGCCTGCCTCTCTGCCTACTTGTGATCTCTCTCTCTCTCTCTCTCTCTCTGAAATAAATAAATAAAATCTTAAAAAAAAAAAAGTTACTTTCTCATTGAACTACCTTGGTACATTTTTGAAAATCAATTGACCATGTTTTGTGGGTCTATAACTGGACTCTCTAATCTGTTCTGTTGATGTATTTGTCTATCCTTATGCAAATATGGCATAAAAATATGACATTCTTAATCACAGTAACTTTATATTAAGTTTTTAAATTAGTTATTACAGATCCTCCTGCTCTATCCTTTTTCAAGATTAGATTGGCTCTTCTACCTCCTTCATTTTTCCAAGTCACTTTTAGAATTAGCATGTAAATTTCTTAAAAAAAATACCTTCTGAGATTTTTATTGTAATTGTTTCAAATCTGTATATCAATACAAAGAATTGACAGCATTAACATTATTTTGTCTTGCAATCAACAAATGTGATATATCTCACTTTCTTTAGAACTTCTTTAGAACTTTAGAACCTCTTTAAATATTTAAATATTTAGAATTTCTCAGCAATGCTTTTTAAGTTTCAGTGTGGATCTCTTTCATATCTTCTGTTAAATTGATTTTTAAGTATTTTAATTTTGACGATACTGTAAAGATAATTGCTTTTTCCTCAAGTTTCATTTTCCAGTTACTATCTGTATTATAGATACAATTAACTTGGGTACATTAATCCCATATCCTGGTAATTTAGAATTCAGATGTTTTGGGTAGAAAACTGTTTAATGCTATATACAATAATGCACCCTTCTTTTTTTTTTTTTTAAAGATTTTATTTATTTGACAGAGTGAAACACAGTCAGAGAGGGAACACAAGCAGGGGGAATGAGAGAGGGAGAAGCAGGCTTCCCGCCGAGCAGGGAGCCTGACGTGGGACTCAATCCTGGGTCTCCAGGATCATGACCTGAGCTGAAGGCAGTCGCTTAACCAACTGAGCCACCCAGGTGCCCCAATAATGCACCCTTCTTAATTCAACACTTACTGAATGCCTCATAGTGCCAGAACTGTCCTAAAATATTTTCTTTTAAAGATTTAATTAATTAATTGATTGATTGATTGATTGATTTTATTTACTTATTTATTTGAGAGAGAGATCACAAATAGGCAGAGAGGCAGGCAGAGAGAGAGGAGGAAGCAGCCTCTCCGCTGAACAGAGGGCCTGATGCAGGCCTCGATCCCAGGACCCTAAGATCATGACCTGAGCCAAAGTCAGAGGCTTTAACCCACTGAGCCACTCAGGTGCCCCTAAAATATTTTCTGATGGAAATCTGAAGACTGAGTTATTGCTTTGGATCCCTTCACCAGGCTTCCTTTTTTTTACCCACTTAATTCTCAGTTCGCATCGTAACATTATTTTCAATAATATTATAATCTCACCTCATTTTTAAAAACCATAATTAGAATTTTGGACTAAACCATGAAGACTAATTACTAGGCCATGATGTTAGTAGCCTATTTTGTTTTCTTTTCTTTTTAATATTGTATTGATTTCTTTGATAGGAGGGGAGAGAGCACAAGTATGCAGAGCGGCAGGCAAAGGGAGAAGGAGAAGCAGGCTCTCTTCTCAGCAGGGAGCCTGACACGGGGCTTGATCCCAGCACCCTAGGATCATGATCTGAGCTGAAGGCAGCCACTTTGACTGAGCCTCCCAGGCATCCCTATTTTATTTTCGAATAGAGCTGTAATTCTAGTTTAAGTTTATTCCTATTATTTTATTCTGCCTCTTTGATGATTTTATACCTTTCACTTACATTTTTGGATAATTATACCGCAGTATGGTAGTAAGAGTATTGAGTGTTGAAGCTCTGGCTGAATCAGACCCTTTGTGTAGCAAGTGGCTCTGGTGATCTTCTGGATAGAAACAACAAATGTTTCCTAGATAACACACAGACAGAAGCCCTGATCTCTCTGCCCCTCCCTGATAACTTACTCTGAGATGACTAACAGGGATGAAGACAAAGAACAAGGAGGCTTTAAGTCCATTATTCCAGATATAGCTGTTCATGTCAGTGGTGGCTCCCAGAATGTGGCAGTCCCAACTGTTCTGTGTAGGATCAGCTACCAGCTGCTCTAATAGTATCCTTGAGGCATCTCGCTTCGAACATCCTCTTTGTGTCAGCAGTTGGACAGCTCCAAATTACTGTTAGGCTCAACCTCAGCACCACCTGGAGAAGCCAGTTCATAACCGGATGCATACCAATCCCTCCGAAACAGTGCTTTCAAACCCCTTTTTTCTTTTTGAGAGACGTCTACAGTAAGAAATAAACACTGTGATTCATTAAACACATGCATGCCTATATCAAATCAAAACTAACATCACAAGATAATATACCTAAAAAATATAGTCCCCACAAAATACAATAATGTACTTTTGTATTACATTTAATTCTTATATAAGGATCACAATCACCTGAATTGATTTCATGACTAATAATGGGGTACACATTGCTCCCAAAAAACATTGCTCTAGAAGTAGCAGCTATATGGAAGCATCATCTTGAACAAAAGAACTTAATAATTTAAATAAATTTCAGATTTAGAGGAATGAATGACTTCCAACACTTTGAATATGAGGATTCCATATATTTATAAATGAAACCTAATTAAGGATTTTTATGACGGAAAATAACACAGTTAAAATGATATGCAAATGATTTCTGCAACACTGCAAGGCATTTCTGGTAGCATTTTGTTTACTTCAGCATATGTCTTCCTATAATCGCACCCCCAAAATTATTTTTATTACATTAATACACCAAAGAACATGACTGGCTCTTTTTTAGCTTACTAGAGCATATGTTCTACTTTTTCATTTTTTATCTTGTGAGAAAAATTCACTTTGATTTAGATTTTTGGAATTACATGCACCTGGTGTTAGAGGCACTGAGGTAAGTACATGCATGGACACACAGACACACACACACACCCCAGCTTTGTTCTCTGCGTCCAGCTACCTACCACCAATTCAGCTCCCCAGTCTGATGTCCTACTTCTACTTCTTACCCAAGAGTTAGGTCTAGGGTCACAGCATGATGCAGAGTCCCACAGAGAAAATACCAACAAAAATGTTTTTGGAAAGGCAACTTGCATTGCTCAGCAAGTCCAACGTGGACAAGGTTTCCTCCAGTAGCAGCACAAATCTCAGGGCTCAGATGAGTCCTCAGGAAGCCCCCGGCTTGTTGGAGGGGGTCAAGCTGTGTGAAAAATATGAAACCTTAAAAACTAGACTGACAGCAAGACAGAGAGATGCACATGCTGTGAGAGGGAGAATCATATTTTCCAGGGCAAATGATCACTGAAAGGACGGGCAGGTCACTCACAGGCAGAATCATCTACTGTTTCCATTAGGATTGTGTTTGCCTCAACTAACAACACTATAAAACAAAAATACCCCAATGGTTTAAGCATATAGAGGCTCCTTTACTCCGTGCAAAAAGAAGAGCATACATAGACAGTGGAGAGCAATTTCTGAGGCTCCACTCTGCAGCCAGAGACCCAGTCTTTAACTCTTCCTCCCACTGTCCGTGGCATATTGGCCTCTGTCCACATTCTGATAGCCTCAGGAGATCAGGATGAGTGCTCAATCTTCACATTCACATTTTGGGCAGTGAAGGAGGAAAGGCAAAAAAGCTGAGAGGAAAACTACCTTTTCCCACAGACACTGTATGGATGCCCTCCTTAGCAACTTTGTAGACTTCTTATTGGTCAGAATATGGCCATTTCCAAGTTGCTGGAGAAAATGTAAAGTCAAGTATTTTTAGTGAGGCATATTGGTGCCCTGCATTAAAAGAAGTAAAATGAATACTGGCAAATGACTCTCTTTCTCTCTCTCCCTCTCTACTTTTTCTCTGAGTACAACTAATTGAGTTCAGTTAAATAAACTCTGTGTATGATATGAGTCCATCATAATTCATTTGAGTGTTTGATAAGGAAATTTGGAAGGGAACTACAATTTATTGAATACCTTAAATATGCTAAGCATGGTATTAGGCTGTGTGTGTGTATGAGTGTGTGTGTGTGTACACAAAGACATAGATACACACATATATGTATATATATAAAACATATATTACCCTATGTATATTTTCCTATATAAAACATATATTATCCTTTATTATCCATTGTCCTGTATATATTACATATATATATAATTCTAAAAAATTTCTAATAAAGGGACCATAAAGATATTATGTCCATGTTACAGATTGAGAAAATGATGCTCAGACAGATTAAAGAAATTGCTTACAGCTTCATCCTCTAGAACAAAATGAGAGTCAGTGTTCAGACACAGTTCTGTCCATAATCCGTGCTGCTTCACACCCATAAGATAAAACAGGCAAGAAAAATTATGCATGCAGTGTTTAGTAGTCTGCACAAAATTTTGAACTGATCATTAAGAAGGCACTGAAGCCACCACGGCAATATATTCAGCCAGAAAATAGTCTCCTGTGCCCAATAGTTCACATGTAAGTTCTGAGTACCTTCCAAGACCAGTTCTAATGTGACAGGAGCTCAGAGAACCTGTTGCCAAGCAAGCAGCTGGGTTACATATTTTACTCAACTGACTAGTTGTTCTGGTGTCACTTAGGAATAGCCTGAGGGTAAATACGTCTTCCTGCTCCTGTTTCCTGAACCGCAGATGAATGCGGTTCTGTCAGAGCCCCACGTCAGGCACTGCTTTGGCGCAAATCCCAGAGCCACCAGGTGGCCACCACAGCCCTCAAACTCTTTCCATTCTGGCATAGTGAAAGCCAGGTCTGTTTGGAATTGGAAAGAGGAGCACAACATTATTCCCAGAGGAAGGAATGGTGGAGAGAAAAAAAATTTCACTGCTATTATCAAAATATAGCTTGCATATTTCATCAGTAGGGAATTTATGAGCATGTCATGTACTCTTTATTAACAGGGCTCTGGGATCATTTTCACCATGGTTCACAATGGGTAGGGCATGCATAGAATAATAGGGTTTTCTGCATCATGCACAATTGTTTTAAGCTAGATTATCTCTGAGGAAAATGAGACCTTCATCTACTAAAAAAATACAATAAGAAATGGATTTGTTTAAAATTGGATTGAGTTCAACATATATGCAAAACTACTTCTAGAATATTTGCATCTTGCCTCCTTTAAGGATGTAACCAGGATGAGCCCCCACATTCATTTGAAAAGCTGAAACTGTCTTCTCTTTATTACCTGGTTACTGGTACACTGATTCTACTACCTGTTAATGATCAGTTCTCACGGCTGCATCATACACTGTTTCTTCAAGTGGGAGGAAAAATGACAGTCATCCTTCTTCCTATGGTTAATGCCTGTTGAGACCAATCCCTTTGGGGGAAGTAGAGAATTGATAATAATTCCCTCTGTGATTTCCTGCAGAGCTGGAGAATATCTGCATCCAAGGCCAAACAGGGAGCCTTGCATTAGTGGTCACAAGTAGAAAGTAGGGCAACAAATACAGATGGCCAGTAAGCCCCCAGGCCTACCTTTTAAGGCTCTGAAAATCAGTTGAATGAACAGAAAATCATTAATCACGAACTTTTCTGCCAATACAGAAATACAGGAGAAGCTAGGATTTTGTTCTTCATTTTGTGTGGGTATGCCATTTTATTCTGTGCTCCCCCAGCTGAGGGAAAATGCAGGAAGCAAGACTTTTTTTACGGAGCCCTGACTTAGTATTTTTCAAGTCACTTAACATACTTTTCTTTATCCTCATAGGAGATAGGTAGTATTATTTTCATTTTACAGAAGAGGAAACGGAAGTTATAAGTGGTAAAGAAACTTCCACATGGTCTCAAGATAATAAATAGCAAGTTGAAAAAGAACACATATCAGACTAGTTCCAAAAGCCATTTTCTTTCCTCTGTATCGTGCTCAGAGATGGGAAAAACTAGACTCATTAATCTCTTCCTTGCAACCAGTTGTGAGAAAGGAAAAGTGACCCTCCCGTGGCAGAGAATATTCTACACTGGGGCCCCCATACTTTAGAAGGGAAATGGGAAAGCTGGAGGTCATTTTGAAGAAGGGTGGCCTGGAATGGAGAGAAATTTGGACATTATGACCTAAGGAAAATTCAGATAAACAGGAGATGGAGGAGACTTGATTAAGGATTTTAATGAGCATGTTCAGTGTAAAAAGGGCTTACACAGAGCAGAAGGATTGCCCACATTCTGAGGACCAAAAGGTAGCTGTTAGAGGGAAACATAATCCACCAAAGGAAAGGATTTGTTGTAATTTGATAATAGTTCCAAAGCTGAAGAGTTCATGTCATATGGTGTTGACCCAGAGGCTTAACAACCCTGAATCAAGAGGCTGAAAAGGGAACTTCTGCACTGGGTAGAACATAGAATGAGATAGCTCCCACCATTATTCTTTGATTCTGTGATCATAACTCTGTGTGAGTTAAAGTTGGCGCATGACTTTTGCTTTTGGTGTAGAAAACATTACTGGCATCAGCCATTGTGGAGCTAACAGAAGGATGATACAGAGAAATGAGCAGCAGGAAGAACAGAAGTAAAAGAGTGATTTAGTCAAGAAAACAAGTCAGAAATGGTATTTCTGATGGTGTTCCCCTTCTTACACTAGATACTCTTGAAGATAAAGAACCAACAGTTTATAAATCTGTATTTGTAGATCAAAGGGGGAAACAAGGAAACAGAAGGAAAATGGCAAGATTAGAAAATTATATTGTGCAATTGGATTATAAAACTGAAAGCACTCAGGAGATCCAAGGGTTCCTGGACTTAGCGACCATGTCTAACCCTTCTATTTGTCCAGTCCAGCCTCTACCACCTATTCTTTGTATGCAGAACCTATTATGTATCTGTTGGCTCTCTCAGGAAGGGGATAAACCTCAATGAAAGATAGAATTCAGATAAATGGAGAGACATGACAGGAAATTGCATGCATCAAACAAAAGAAAACATTTTATTCCATGCACGCCCTATCCATTGTGAAAGTCAACAAATACCGGTTAGAATATGAGCTGATTGTGTGCCTAGAAAAGAAGATGCTATGCACTCATTGATACAGAGAAATGTGAAAGAGGTGGAGGCAAACTAGCATGTCTAAAACCAACATATCTGTTGTCTGAAAGAAATGGCATCACTGTTGAACCAGACCCAATACTGGGAAGCCATTCATGGACCCCAGTGACTGGGCTGGAGAATCAGGAAATTCAAGGATCTCTTTCTACACACTGCCTGTGTAAGCCTACCATAGTGATCTGTGTTGATTGAGCTAAGGGTAGATTTCTAAGCCAGAGAATTTTGTCTATGCTCTGGTCAGAATTGTATTAGAGGCCTGCCAGCATAGACATTCTTTACTGATGGTGAGTCAACTAGATTAGCTTTAGGATTGTCAGATTTAGCAAATGAAAATACAAGACTCCCAGTTAAATTTGAATTTCGGATAGATAACATCATTTGTTAACTGTAAGTGTAAGCATGATATGGATATTGCCTAGGTCATATTTATACAAAGATACAGTTTCTGTTTATCAGAAATTCAAATTTAATTAGGTATATTGTATTTCATCTGGCATCCCTAGTTAGATTGAGCTCAACACAGAAAGTTTCATAGCCATAAAAAAAATAGAAGCAATAGACCAGGAGACACAGCTGAACAAATGGGTGGAATTCATGAATAGGAAGCCATGGTCAGCTAGTGCTGGAGGAACTACAAATGCTCCAAGCACGAGAGCTGCCTCACTGTCAAGAGGAAGCTGTGGTACCCTGAATAGCAGCCCAACTCCTCAGGAAGCCTAGCCATGCTCTGCTGGGACTGCTGTCCAGGATTTCACCTGCTCCATGATTTCAAGTAATAAGCCCCCAGTGACTGGGGCAATTAGTGCATTTTTAAAGTAACATATAATGTATTATTTGCTTCCGGGGTACAGGTCTGTGAATCATTAGTCTTACACAATTCACAGCACTCACCATAGCACATACCCTCCCCAATGTCTCCCACCCTATTACTGATAGGATATAACTAGGAGAATATCTCCTAGAGGCACTATTACTTACCCACTCAATATTCATTACCCTCCTTTTTCCTTACCATCAAAACCCTGACTTCAGTTGGGACAGTAATATGCTTATATGATCTAAATCATGCACCACAACCAGGTTCCCGGTTCCACAACCTCTCCCAGATGAAAAAAGCAGGTGGTGCTGGTGTGGTCCCTCTCACCACCCTCCGCCCACCTCAAGGAAGAACTGATAGGGAGAATAGCAGCAGCTGTCATGTCCCATGATGCAGCAGGCCCACTCAAAGCTAACAGTTGACATGAGAACATCATTGAGTGGCACCAGCAACCACTTCTAACGGTTACATATATTTTTATATAAGAAAAGTAAACCCTTATTTGTTTACGCCATTCTTAATTGTGGTTTCTGTTACTTGCAGCCATATCCAATTCTAACTGATAAATCAACCAAAGGAATCATCTTAAAATCCGCTGAACCTATCATACTTGAAGTTCTGTGACCAAGCAAGACAAACAAGACAGGATTGCTTCCGAACATACCAGATATTGTTCCTCACTGCAGAAGTATTTTTAGAATCACTTCTACACATAATTCCTTCTTATTCCTCTTTACTTACCTGAACTCTTCCATCAAATATTATCTCTTTTCTGGGAGATTCTCTTATCTTTGCCCACAAGGATCCTCTTCCTATTCTGATGGTATTTACAGCCTGAAGTTGGAAACATTTATTTAGTGCTTAGAGAATGCAACCCTCTATTACTCTATTGCTTTATATTTGTGCTCTTATGTATGGAATGTATCCTTTCATTGGATGCGGAACTTCTGGAAGGTAAACACTATGCTCGTATTTCATGCCTAACACAGTGTTTTCTAGGTAAAAATACTAAGTACGTCTTGACAATGCCAGAAATAAAAATATTGTCACAGGATATCTGAGGGGATTTGGTAAGACCCCTGGCCGTGGTTCTAGAGTATAGGCTGGACTTGATGGGTTTACCAAACAGCTGTGGCCTGAGGGAGAACCAAGGAAGGCAGAACATAAGCAAGTATGTGACTTTCGCGAGTTACTTCACATCCCTGAGCCTTGTCTTCTGTGAAACAGAGTCTTACTATAAAGATGAGAAATGATGTTGGTAAGCACATTCCCTGGTGCCTGTAACATAAAAGACATTAGAACCATTAAAATTCAGCCTTAATCCCTTAATACGTCTGCTAGCCAAATTAAAAAATCTTTTGGCAGTGTTGAGAAAGGACAAAGTTGCATATTTCCCTGGACAAAATGGATGGAGGGGAGGATAGTACATTTAAAATGCACTGGACTGGTCAACACAAGATGCACTTCTGTGTCTAATTCAGGGGCTAACTGGCTGTGTGATCTTGCGTAGATCACCTAATCTGTTTGAAACTCAGTTTTCTCTTTGTAAAATGTGGATAATGGTACTCGATTTGCCTGCTTTGTGGAGTTATTACAGAAATCATGTGAAACAATGTATGAAAATGCACTTTGAACAACACAAAGCATTATATTGCCTTCAGGGTGGAAGAGGGAATCTATTGATTCAGAAATCATCACTAGATGCAAATTTATTCATAGCTTGAAAAATCTTATCCAAATTTCAAACTCACATTGAATGATTTAGCAAAACTCCAGCACTTAGAGTGTTCAATGACAGAATGAGCTAGACTTTAATTAAATGGAACCAAGATGAAATTAAAACAGAAAACTCATTTCCCTTGAATGAAATGCAGATGCATTTACATGTACCAAATAGTAGTACTATTTCATTTTTTAAGGAACACTTGTGAAAAACATTAACCATACTGAGAACTGTCAAGGCTTCATACCTACAGTGTTAGACAGGAAGAGACTGGGGGTGCTTGTTCTGCCTGACATGGGTGTGACATGCTCTAGTGAGCTCTCAATTGCAGGCTCTGAGTGAAGAAGTGCAGATTCAAGATCAAGGAATAAAAACTCTCCATCAGTACTGCCTATAACCTTATTGCCAATAATGTTTGGAGAGAAGATCACGTGTTTTTGTTTATTTGGTGGTTGGTTAAGGTAAAGAAGAGTGTGCAGATAAAAAAAGAAACATGGAAAACTAGATTTCTTTGAAAGGGCCTCATTTCCACTTCTGGTCAGCAGACCTCCCTGTAGACAAGTCTTTACAGTGACAAGAGTCTATACCAACAGCAGTGCATTTGACATTTCCAGTCTGACACAATTATTCCACCTTCTTTTTTTTTATTACATTATTTTATTTTTTCAGTGTTCCAAGATTCATTGTTTATGCCCCACACCCAGTGCTCCATGCAATATATGCCCATGATACCCACCACCAGGCTCGCCTATCCCCCACCCCCTCCCTTCCAAGGCCCTCAGTTTGTTTCTCAGAGTCCAAAGTCTCTCATATTTCATCTCCCTCCCTGATTTACCCTACTTCCCATTTCCTTTCCTTCTCCCACCGTCCTCTTTGTTACTCCTTATGCTCCACAAGCAAGTAAAACCATATGATACTTGACTTTCTTTGCTTGGCTTGTTTCACTCAGCATAATCTCCTCCAATCCAGTCCATGTTGCTACAAAAGTTGGGCATTCATCCTTTCTGATGGAGGCATAATATTCCATTGTATATATGGACCATATCTTCTTTATCTATTCATCTGTTGAAGGGCACCTTGGCTCTTTCTACAGTTTGGCTGATATCCAAGATTTATAAAGAATTCATTCCACCTTCTTGGTGGAATTCTCCCTCATTTCCCTATCTGGAAGGAAATTCTTGTTTTTTTAAGCTACTGGGAGCAGATCTAATCTATGCTAACCATCTATAAACTTTTTACTCCCTTGTAATAAAGAATTTGTATGTATGTGGTATGGCCCATAGTAAGCTGTGAACTCTTAAAGGACCTGCTAAATATGTTTTTACAACCTAACTCCCTAAGGGTTTCTAGGCCAGTGTCTTTAATAAAGGAAGTGGAGAAGGAGTACATTAGCTGATGGGCTAGTTATGCACCTACGCCTCTAGCTTTGCAAGAATTCTAACCAGTAGTTATTAGTGTAAGGCTCATTGGCTCCCACAAGGTCTATGAGTGGTCTTTCATGGTATTCATGAATCCTAGGTCTGTCCTCTGTCTGTCACTATCATCTATCTGTCTACTTATGTTAATTGGTCTGGTGAGATGAATGATCTCTCACTTTCATCAGAATCTTGAAAAGACTTCAAAATCACTGCATCCCACCCACTTTTGCATATTGCCAACCTTCCTCCAGTAGTTCCTGATTTTGGCTGCATGTTTAGACAGCTTTTAGAATATAGAGCTACCGCTTCCAGCCCTATGATATAATTGATGGAAGGTAAAGTGTAAACACGGGTGCTTTTTGAAATTCCCTCACATGTAAACAAGGTTGATCGGCAGTCTTTAGCTGCTGGATATGGGAGCTCTCAGAGGCTGGGCTCCTGACCCCTGTTCTGTGGAGGTCCTGGTCATTCCTACAAGTAGTAATTGTCTGGGGCTTGTTCTTAATTCAGCCCTTAATCTGGGACCTTTGTGCCTCAGACTCCAAAATGCTACCTGAGGTCATTTAAATTTTCTTTCACTATACTCAGCATTCTCTTATGCTTTTAAAGACAGCAGAGAATGTAGCACATTTTCTTAATATCAGCTGTGTACCTTGGGGAGGGAAACATGAACTGTGGTGCTCAGGAGACCACCTGTGTGGGCATGTGTGAGCACAGAATAGCCTTGCGCCAGAGAGCTGTCGTGATCAGCGTAGCAGTCCCTTCAGACCAGGCAAGAGTAGCTTTTCCTCCACTGGGGTTTGCTTTCCAAGACTTACCAGCAGACTCTAGCTTGGTTTCCCTCTCTCATTCCCTACCCTCCGTGTTAAGGACTGAGAGCATTTGGAACAGAAACAGGTTTCTGAGACTGTCAGGTATCTTCTAGGGGTTGTGTGTGTGTGTGTGTGTGTGTGTGTGTGTGTGTGTGTGTGTGACTACAATGTTTATCTCCATTTGCCATTATCAGTATTAGGCATCCGATTCTTTGAGAGACAGTTATTCATTGTGTGGATCATCCAGACTCTTTACTTCTCTGCCTTTCTGAGGTAGCCTCTGTGGACATTTCACTCCAATTAGCAATTCTGCCAAAGTGTGATATGGAGCAGAAAAAGAAAAGAATAGAAAAGGAAAGAAAAGAAACTCAAATCTAAGTGTTGTTGTTTTCTCATGTCTTTCCTTATGATCTGAAGGTGAAGAAGTCAGATTTCATAGCTCAGATTTGTTTTACAGTCACTGATGGATGTCTATTTGTGGCATTCCAGTCCAAAATATACAGATTTTTTCACAGGTTAGCTCACTTCCTAAATGTCTTCCTAAACAACTTCTTTTTTCTTCCTTTACTGAAAGTGACAGGTGATTTTAACTTCTGGTTTTAGTTCCCCTGAATGACTCTTCCAATCCTAAGGGTCCCAATACCAGTGACAGCCTGTAGGTGACCGTGATGAAGATGCCCAGAGAGAAAAAGCAGGAAATTTCAGGGTCCCACATATAAGGAAGGGGAATTATGCAAGCAGAGGCTGATGAGTGAAAATGTGACCAGAATATGTCTGACCAGAGAAAGTCATAGAGCCAGTAGAAGTTTCTGCATTTATAAGGTGAGTCAGTGGTTCTGATCACGTACCAACAGGATGCCAAGTGTTGGGAAATCAGCCTCAGGGGGATATGGAATCATGAATGAGCAGCATGACAGGAACATTGACAGCAGCCTTTATAATCAGTGCAAACCAAAGTCATGGGGACAGCAGATCCTGCCCCATTATGAAATATATAGATCCTAGAGGCAAAATTATTAATATTTAGGAAAATCAAGCTCATTGGTGAAGCATGTTGGCTTTTCTGTCACTCTTTCTTCTGGGGACATTAACCTATGTTACTAAGGCTTTAGGAGAGTACTAGGGCATAGAAATTTAAGATGTGGATTTCAGAGTCAGTCAAGGGTTCAAGTCTAAATTCTGCTGCCTGATAGCTGTGTGATTTTGATATTTTTAAACCTATGTAAGTCTGGTACAAGTAAGTGTTAATATCTACTAGCTCCCATTAATAATAATAATATTGCTGTTATTTCTGGCACTGAGTTTGCTTAACAACTGAGCCACCCAGGCACCCCTGGCGCTGAGTTTGCTAATGGACCTAGCTCCTAAAATCAAAAGACCGTCTAACATAATGAAAAGAGTGAGTTTTAATGATACAAAGACCTTAACTTTAGTCTGAGCTCTACAAATTGTCCCTTTATGACTTAGGACAAGTTATTTTTGCCATTTTATTTTATTTTTTAAAAAAGACTTAATTAATTAATTAATTTAGAGTAAGCACATAAGTAGGGGAAAGGGCAGAGGAAGAGGGAGAGAGAAAATCCTCAAGCGACTCCACACTGACCACAGAGCCTGGTGTGGGGCCTGATCGTAAGGCCTTGAGATCATAATCTGAGCTGAAATCAACAGTTGGATGCTTAACCAAGTGTGCCACCCAGGAACCCCATATCTTTGGCATTTTAAACTGTAGTTTGCTCATTTTAGAAAAGGAAAGAATAGCACCCACCTAACAGTTTTATAAAAAATTAAATAATGGTATCACCTGCTGCATGGTCAGTAAATGTCTGGTGTGTAATGGGCCTACAGAACAATCCTAGCTCTTTCCCCTTCTGCCATCTCCCAGCCACTGAATGGCAGGGTTGATGCAGATGTGGGCAAGGTACATTCTGACCCAAGCATGAACACTGAGCAAGTGCACATATTAAACTAAGACCGAATGCACGTGCTTGGTCAGATAGCAGAGGTAGAGTGGAGCAGTGAGTGAGGAAGCCAGCACCAGAACCGGTGACACCATGGACTTGGAAGGGTGAAGAATCATTCTCTATCACTAGGTAAGATTATTGTAACCAATGTCTTATGGGAAGCAGGGGGGAGGGCTAATTTCTGGAGGCTTCCAGAGACCTTAGGAAGAGGTAAGAGCTAATTGTCTTGTGAATACACTTGCAATTGACTGGTGTCTTTACAAGAGTCAGCTATCTTACAACTCTTAGTTCTGAAAGCTGGTATGGAGGTCCAATGGATAGAAAATGATTTATTTTTTTGCTGTTATTGTAAATATAATGATCAGAAAATTAATAGATTGTCTCTCTTAAGTTGGCCTTTTCATGACTGTGTATATCTTGTTTACTTAATTATTGTTGTTGTCTCCATTATAATTAGCACTTCAAAATGGCATTGATTGAGAACTGAAATAAACTCACCAAGAAACTCTGTATTTACTTTTTCCCCAAGAATAATTTTTAAAGTCAACATCTCTTTTCTGATGGGCTGACAGTCTCTAACAAGAACAGTTAAATAAACAAATCATTAGGCTGAGAACAGGCATGCCACCACAGGTCCAAACGCCCAATTTAACTGATCACTGATGGATCTTAGTCATGACATATGACTTCCAATTTTCCAGAAAGCAAAATGTCTGCACTGTTTTGTCAATTATTGTAAAAAGTGGCAGCTTACAAATATGTTAAAGCCAAAGAAAGAAAGAAAAAGTTGTAACATGTCACTGGCACTTATTTTCCGAGATCTGTTCTCTTTTCTTTGTCAATAATAACATATTTCTGTTGGATTACATAAACACAGCTTGTTTCTGTGATCAGTATCTGCTCCATATGAACATGCTTTTAGGAACAGGCTGTGGCTGTAATACTCATTATTCAAACCTCCAATTTTTCTTCTGCTGAATCACTGCTTTTATTTGTAGCCTTAGTGTTGATTCCATTCCAGCCTCTTTTCTCAAGATGGAGGAGGATGGGCCCCTGGGGTCCTTACACTGCTTTTCCAGCTAGGAATTATTTTCTGCTAATATAGGCAGGAGGGGCTTTTTCTCAAGGGCGAAGTATTAAATCCCAACACATGCCTTCCTGGGGCCTTCACTGAGTTCTGAGTGCTCTTTGCTGAATCAGTTTTGGGAAGGGAATCAGCTCTCTGTGTCTTTAGCAGCTGTGCCTGGCACATACAGGGCAGGGAAGATCATATCTTTCAAGGGTGTTGGCAGAATTATTCTGCAAATCGTAGTTAAGAGGTATGAGAGAGGTGAGCTAAAGGGCCTCAGTTTATTTCTTAGACGAACTGTCTGAAGGAGACATTGGTTTGGAGCATAGGAGACAATTGCCCCCTCTTGGCTGCTTTCCTATTTAAAAAAAAAATGGCCTTGCCAAAATGTTTTTCTAATTTCTTTCTTTCTAAGGAGGCATACTCAAGAATGATCAAATGGTGTCCTACATACTCTCATGATGGGAAAGTAAAAACACTGAAGTCTGCCTTGTTATGGAGTATATTCTAGAAAAACACATCCCTGTGCAGTAAAGGCCAGAACTAATTCTTAGGGTGGTTTTGTTTTGTTTTTTAAGATTTTATTTATTTATTTGACAGAGAGAAACATAGCCAGAGAGGGAACACAAGCAGGGGGAGTGAGAGAGAGAGAAGCAGGCTTCCCGCCGAGCAGGGAGCCCAATGTGGGGCTCGATCCCGGGTCTCCAAGATCATGACCTGAGTCTAAAGCAGTTGCTGAACCAACTGAGCCACCCAGGTGCCCCTCTTAGAGTGTTTTGTAAAGTGGATCGACAGGTGTGAAAAGTTAATGGTGGATTGCATGGGGATGGATTTTAGGCTTATTTTATAAGTAACGAGAATAATGATGATAGGTATCATTCATTCTTCAGACGGTTGCTCTATGTCAGTCTCTGGTTAAGTATTTCGCACATGTGACTCTGTCACTTCTGCCAGCTTCAGCATGAGGTAAGTATAGCCCCTTTATTCCAGATGAGGGACTTAATGATTCAGGTAACTTGCAGAAGGTCCGACAGTTAAAAAAAAAAAAAAAAGTGGTAGAGACAAGAATTGAATCTAAATCTGACACCAAATTTTGTTCTCTAAGCCTACTATGGCTAATTATATGAGTCGGCTTGCCTGGGTCATGGGATGCCCAGATCGCTGGAGTTGACTGATAGGGTTTGGGCTTGACTGGGGCAGCTCAGCTGCAATCCAAGTGTCTCTCACCTTCTTCCTGGGACCAGCGAGGAAACAGTATAATACCTGGGATCCAAGAAAGTAAGCCCCATCACGCAAGTAGTTTCTAAGCCTTTGCACATGTCCTCTCCATTTCTTTGGTCACTATGTCATGTGGCCAAACTCAAAGTCAGAGGCGGGGAAATATATTGGACCTTTACAGTGGACGTGATGGCGAAGTCACTGGAAGGAGGTCATTCCTGCAAGGATGATGAAGAATTGGAGACATTAGTGCAACCCACCATGAATATAAACACGTTTTCAATGACATGGGCAAATTACCCAATTTTCCCTCTAATGGGATATAAAATTGATGCCCCAGAAGATGAGCATATTTATTTTATCAATCTCATCTACAGTATGTGGTTAATAATGATATTATCAAGACAAGTACATTGCTAAACCCAGAGCCTGACAGGAGTTACCATTTGACAAATGGTAACTGCTACCAATATTATTACTTCTGGGATTAGATTGAAATATACCCTCATAATACTTCCCTCTACTTTTCGAAATTGCAGTTATTAGTATACACCGTAGAAACTAGCCTAGCTTTTGAAACAAATCTGGTCAGCTCCTCACATCACAGCATATTTATGCCTCCTAGCCTATCAGCACATAAGTTGGTTTGAGAAGCTCCTCAAAGGAAGATTACAGGGATTTTTATACCAGATTAATGGAGGAAGTGGCAAATGTTCTGTCTTCTCCAGTTCTGTCCCCTAAGCCTGTCTTTTCAGAAAGATGCAGCTTACAGAGGTCCCCCGCATCTGACTTACCCTTCGTCAAACAAACAGATGCATTTCTCTGTCCCGCCTTGACGAAAAGAGGCCACTTTTAAATAATTTCATCGTTACCCACATCACATTTATTAATTGGATATAAAAATTAATTTGGACATAAATTCATTATAAACAGATCAATATTTTCCTCTGCTCCCTGCTGCGATTTTGTTACACAGAATCATAACACAATTACTCCAGTCAGCACCCAAGCCTTCAGTGGTATATTCTGTAAATCAGTGACTCATAATATAATTCAAACTAATCCCATAATTGAGTCTAATTAAGAACAGCTTCAGACAATTATTATAGAATTATCAAAAGTACAGATTGAAGAGATTTGTTCATTTATCCAATGTGCCCCTGCTGAGACTAGGGTTCCCTGTAGTTTTTCTTTCTAGTGATCTGTCTGGTCTTGTTTTGAAGTCTTAAAGAACTAATCTGTCTGATGTTTTCTTGAGACTTAGAAGAATGAGAGGTTTCACCAGTTACGTTAGCATAATATTTATTTTCAGTAGTACTTGTCTCTCACCATTCTTTCAAGATATGCATGTCATTTTGAGAGTCATAGGACAGTCTAGACTATAGTACATTTTCACCAAAAAAGGGCATGAAATCCTTCAGGAAAATGTATACAGTGACTTAAAGTTATATAATATATTGGCTTATTTAATGAAAAGCACAGCCAGATCCAAGTACTCATTCAGAATTTTAGTTCTCCTTCTCTTGGCTCTGTTTTTCTCTCATCAGTTTCTATTTCTGCAGGCTGTCCCTAAGGAGTGGCAAAAGCGAACCTTGATAACTCCAGGCATTCATAAGACACATTCTTTGCCTTTATCTGTATGAATCCCCCCAAAGTTCAGTGACTGGCTCTGAGTTAGATGCCAGCCCTTGACCAGTCCTATCCCAACTTAGATGGGATATTCTGATTGACTCACCTAGGTTGCATATCTACCATCATGGTAGGAAAGGTAGGACCCCTTGATCAGTAAACTTTGTAGAACCATTAGGAGAAGAGGAAATGGTTAGTTCCCATAAGTAATGAATTTAGGGGCATAAAAATGAAATCCATAGATATTTTTCCACTTATATTAATCTTATTCTATTGGAGTGAATTATAACTTCTTCTCTCTTGTTTCCTTAGGAGTTAAAACTGTAAGGAGGCCCTCCCTGCTCTTCCAGCTATTTGAAGTATCTAAGAAAGTTTTGCTTTTGGGGCACCTGGGTGACTCAGTCAGTTAAGTGTCTGCTTTCAGCTCAGGTCATGATCCCAGGGTCCTGGCATCGAGTCTCTCATTGGGCTCCCTGCTCAGTGGGGTGTCTGCTTCTCCCTCTCCCTCTGCTTGACACTCTGCCTACTTGTGCTCTCTATCTCTCCATCAAATAAATAAATAAAAATCTTTTAAAAAAAAGAAAGAAAGTTTTGCTTTTGCTGAATTCTGAATACACATCTGAGAGCCAAGCAAATACCTGAGTGCTTCTGAGAGCACAGTCTACCTGTGGAGGGAACTCCCTGACATTTCAAGCATCCAAGTGAGCCTGATCTGAGAAGGATATGAAGGAGGTATGTTAGGGTGGGGAGAAAGAATGGGCTGAAAGAAGAGGGAATTACATATTCCCTTCCAGTTCAGGAATCTTACAGTCAAATGACTTTTTCTTTTTTTTTTTTTTCTTTCTCCTTCCCTTTGTCCCTCCCTCTCTCCCTCCCTTCCTTCCTTCCTCCCTTCCTTCCTTCCTTCCTTCCTTCCTTCCTTCCTTCCTTCCTTCCTCCCTTCCT
>PITA01003936.1:0-130905 GCA_004023965.1 Spilogale gracilis
CTTGACAACCAGGAACTCTGGATTCCACCTCCTGAATATTGGTTATTTCTACTGCTTTTCCTTATATCCTAATTCAGGCTTTTATCATGTTTGGTCTGTAGCCATTTTGACTATTGAGCAAATGAATGACATACAAACTTCTATGTGTGTCCATTATGGATCTCTTAAGTGATAGGTGAATAAAAATATTCTATATTAATAGGAGATTATTACCCAGAGGTATAATACATTTTGGGGAGATGATGTCTCAAAATAGAGAACTGAAATTTGAAATCTGGATTACCTCTATCCTTTTTTCCTTTCTTTGCCATCTGTGAGAAACTTCAAATATTTGGTGAACTTAATGATAAATTCTAAAATTGTAAATGATTGAATAAAAAGTCATCAAAATGACTTGTTAATGTTGGCCATTCTGACT
Source organism: Spilogale gracilis (assembly GCA_004023965.1). Taxonomy (NCBI): domain Eukaryota; kingdom Metazoa; phylum Chordata; class Mammalia; order Carnivora; family Mephitidae; genus Spilogale; species Spilogale gracilis. Next base: position 419 of record PITA01003936.1, read on the forward strand.
GGTGTAAGGTGGTATCTCAGTATGGTTTTGATTTGACAAATTTGAACTGACAAATTTAAGGTAAAAAAAAAGTCATCAAAGTGGCCAAGTTTCATAAGTTTGTGTCTTCTTATTAAAAAAAAAAATGAAACAAAGAAACTACAGCAGGGTCTGCCCTTGGGCAGGCATACTTGAATTCCACTGATAGCTAGTGACGATGAACATTTTTTCATGTGTCTGTTGGCCGTTTGTATATCTTCTATGGAGAAGTGCCTCTTCATGTCTCTTGCCCATTTTTTGATGTGTTCATCTTCTTTTTGGGTGTTGAGTTTGAGTAGTTCTTTATAGATCTTAGATACCAGCCCTTTGTCTGTAGTGTCATTTGCAAATATCCTCTCCTATTCTGTTGGTTGCCTCTTTGTTTTGTGTGTTGGAGAGGCTGCGGAGAAAGGGGAACCCTCTTCCACTGTTGGTGGGAATGCAAGTTGGTGCAGCTGCTTTGGAAAACAGTGTGGAGATTCCTTAAAAAATTAAAAATAGAACTACCCTATGGCCCTGCAATTGCACTACTGGGCATTTACCCCAAAGATACAGATGTAGTGAAAAGAAGGACCATATGTACCCCAATGTTCATTGCAGCAATGCCACAATTGCCAAACTGTGGAAAGAGCCAAAGTTCCCTTCAACAGATGAATGGATAAAGAAGATGTGGTCCATATATACAATGGAATACTAAGCCTCCATCAGAAAGGATGAATATCCAACTTTTGTAGCAACATGGATTGGATTGGAAGAGATTATGCTGAGCGAAATAAGCCAAGTAGAGAAAGTCAAGTATCACATGGTTTCACTTACTTGTGGTGCATAAGGTGTGACCTAGAGGACAGTAGGAAAAGGAAAGGAAATGGGAAGTAGGGTAATTCATGGAGAGAAACAAAACATGAGAGACTTCGGACACAGAAACAAACTGAGAGACTTGGAGGGAGGGGGTGGAGGGATGGGAGAGCCTGGTGGTGGGTACTGAGGGCACCTATTGCATGGAGCACTGGGTGTGGGGCATGGGCAATGAATCTTGGAACACTGAAAAAATAAAACAAATCTAAGGTTAAAAAAAAAAGTCATCAAAGTGGCCAAGTTTCATAAGTTTGGGTCTTCTTATTAAAAAAAAAAATGAAACAAAGAAACTACAGCAGGGTCTGCCCTTGGGCAGGCATATTGAATTCCACTATTGTTGTATTTCCCAGCAGAGAATCACATAATCTAAAACTGTCATGTGTGTTCTGACTACTCCATAATGCAGAGGGTTTTGTTTCAAGGAGCAATCACTTCTGAAAATGGAAATTTAAACAGAAGACCTTTCTGTACCTTTTTGATCATTCTTCGTGACTCTAGTCATTGTTCACTTTTGTCACAGATAAATTTTGAGAGCTGACTTCAAAAACCTATTAGCCAATTATATTTGGCTTTCTTGGCCACACAAGGTAGCTTGTGGTGTTGATTTGGTATTTGGAAACTACATTTGGTCCTTATGGGACTTCAGAAAGTATTTTCAAATGAACAGGTGATTTAGGAACAAATGGCTTCACAGAAGCAAAATCCGGACAACTCCTAGGACTCCTGACCCCTGAGGATATGGGTGACGTTTAATTTAGCTGCAAACCTGCATTCCTGATGCATGTCCAAAATCCTCACCAAGACTTTCATGAATTCTTGAGGGTGAAGGGGGAATGAGGGTAAAGCAATCAACATTCTTTTTTTTTCTTTATCCTCTGAATTAACCTTTTAAAAAAAATTTATATTTTATTTTATTATTTTATTTTATTTTATTTTATCATTTATAATTATGTTCCATTAACCTAAGATCACTTCTGCCATGGAGGTATTTTTTCTCTGTGCAGTTTCTCTCCCATGCAATGGTGAAATTGACATACAATTTAGCCCTTTTCTGGTTTCTTTGCACATGATACCTCCAAAGCAAGCAGGAGCAGAATTTACTCAAGACTTGCTTTGCACTAAACAAACAGGCTTTGAGAGAAGCAACTTCCAATTAAACATGAGCTTCTTTAAATTTATTTTGGCTGTGGGGCCTGTCAGTTTCTTCACCACAAAACCTTAGATGGTTCCATTTATTACTGCCCTACCCGCCATCTTCCCACCCTACTGGTCTCTCTGTCCTTTCTCTGAAAGCAAAAACAAAGATTTTTCTCATCTCCTACTGAGCAGTGAGCCATCCTCCTTTGCTGTCTCTCGGCTTCTGTATTCCTTCCATCTTCAGACTCACGTTTTCCCTCAAGTTACCCCCCAACAAAGCATATCCTTGAAACAGCTTTTTTCCTTAAAGGTATCTTACTTGGGGCGACAATAAGAATTTTTTAAAAACTCATAAAGTTTGTCATTCACTGAATTAAAAAAATAAGTTTTAATTCACTAATAGCTCGGGGAAGCATTTGGTGGGTTCTATAGTTTGTGAGCATCGGTAGGCAGACAAGCCCACTACATTTCATATCAGATGGTCGCTGGAGTTTAATTTCACCTTAATATCCCTTTTGTTACCTGTGGTGATAGATACGCCTGCAGTAGCTGTGTTGTTATCAAAACACACGGTGGGAGCAGGCTGACTCTATTACCAATTCATGATTTTTTCAGCTGAACGCTAAGGATACTAAGGAGAGCCGCACGAACATTCCTCCTTCCTCAATTAAGCTCTTACCTCTTTGTCAGAGATTATTGTGTGCCTTTGTACAACTGCCAAATTTGCTTCCCTTGATCTTCAATGAGCTGTATTTGTAGTAAAATATACTTTCAGTGAGTCTATACTTCACTTCTTTGCCTGCCTTAAAATGGTTGACTAATTTGTTGATAGTTTTTGAATTCCCCTTGAGCAGGAGCTAAGGCGCATCCCATCACTGTGGGCAATGGCTTGGCCTGGGCTTTGATGCTAGACTTTGCAAAGGGTCCTGCTTGCTCTCACAATTAATTCTTGGGCTCTTGGAAAGTATTTGAGGAAAAAAACTGAATTCAGGAGTCAGCGACATTTATTCTGTGCTATGAGGAAAGGTATCTGGAAGTATGTGGAGTTTTTCTGGAGCAGAAATCTATGTATTCATATTCTTCAAAGTGTAGGTCCTTACAGTGTGTGTGCCTTACTGGGGACTCCCAAAGGCCTTGTTTGCCATCGCTGGGCACGTGTGTGATATCTGTCTTGTATTTTAGCTGCTATGTTCCTGAATGCTGGCCTGGGTGAACTGGTGCTATGACTTTTTCCTGCATTTTTATCCTGACCAGAAATGTCATAAGTAAAGAGATAATAGTTTATTCTGATATCACAGAACAGGGTACTCATATTTATGGTCTGATGTAGACAAAAGCAGCATTGAACTATAATTTAGTTTCTGAGTGTTTACCAGCATCTTTCATTTAAAAATATGCCTGTATATATATATTTTTTGGTAGTGTTTAAAAAATTTTTTTTCAGTGTTCCACGATTCATTGTGTATGCCCCACACCCAGTACTTCATACAATAGGAGCCCTCAGTACCTACCACCAGGCTTGCCCATCACCCTACCGCCTCCCTCCAAGACCCTCAGTTTGTTTTTGTGTCCAAAGTCGCTTATGTTTCATCTCCCTCCCCGATTTATGCCACTTCCCATTTCCTTTCCTTCTCCTATGGTCCTCTATATTACCCCTTATGCACCACATGTAAGTGAAACCATGTGATACTTGACTTTCTCTGTTTGGCTTAGACCTCAGCATAATCTCTTCCAATCCTGTCCATGTTGCTGCAAAAGTTGGGTATTCATCCTTTCTGGTGGAGGCGTACTATTCCATTGTATATATGGACCATATCTTCTTTATCCATTCATCTATTGAAGGGCATTTTGGCTCTTTCCACAGTTTGGCTATTGTGGCCATGGCTGCAATGAATATTGGGGTACATATGGCCCTTTTTTTCACTATATCTGTATCTTTGGGGTAAATACCCAATAGTAAAAATATGCCTGTATATACACAACTGATGAATTACTGATAGTTCTACATATGAAACTAATGATGTACTATATGTTGGCTAACTGAATTTAAATTAAATATATACACACACAGATATACATAAAAATATGCCCATATGTTACAGTAGCCTTTGAGAAACTGGTTGGATGCATTTTATTATTTGTAGCACATTCTTTAGCATTATTTCTATGCTCCCTTGTTTGTGGACTGATATGTATGTATTAAGATGAATAATAACAAACTGCTGATGTTTGATAATTTTTGTCAATGATGGCAATGCTGTGTCATTCAACCTTATTTTGTTCAAGAACAAAAAGCCACTGCAGGAAGGGAGACTGTGATCAGATTGCAAACTATACCCATGAAAGGGACAGGCCACAGAATTCAACCTCATTGTGCCCAGTTATCCTAACACTAATACCTAAGGTAGGCAGTAGTTACAGGTGAGTGGGAGGCCAGATGTAGGTGAAGGGCAAGGAGACCAAGCATCTTGCTTTCTGGCCTTTGGTTCAGAACCTTGAGGCTTCTTACCAACCAGGAAGTCCAAAGCTTTAGAAAGGAAGCCCACAGCATGGAGTTTCATTCAGCAAAATTTAAGAGACATTAATAGGAGTTCAGTCCCCTGCCAGTTGCCAGTGTTGAATTAAATAGCTGTTGTCTCTGCTCCCACGAGCTTACATTCTGTTGGGGGTGCCAAGCAGGTAAATAAGTATGTACTAAATTATAGATTGTGAACTGCTAAGAAGTTAATAGGATCTGAGACTGCTAGTAATTAGAAAAAGAGTTTAATTTGGATGATCTAAGAAGGTCTAAGGATCTGGGACTTGAGGCTAAGACTTAGAGCATTACAATGAGGCCACCGTAAAGAGATCCCCGGAGCTGTGCATTCTGATGGTGGAGAGTGTGCGCATTGAAGTACATGCTGGTACTCTAAGGCAGGAAAAAATTGGCCTGTTCTAGTTGCTAAAAGAACATGGAAAGAAAGCCCAGCAGGAAGTTCGTGCGCTTGAGACTGAGGTGAGACTGAGGTGGGTCAGAGAGTTAGGCCATCTACACAGGATCCTATAGGTCACGGTACAAGTTCTGGTTCTGATATAAGTGGAAGGCAGAGGTGTCCATTGCTTTTAATCAGGAGACTGGCAAGTGAAGTGACCCTTCCAACTTGATAGAATATTGTTCTGGCTCTCCGTGGAGCAGAGAAGTGGAGACATGCAAGAATAAAAGGAGGGAAAAGTCCAACCCTTGGAGCAGGATATCGACAGTAGAGGTGATGGGAAATGGGTGGATTCCTACTGAACATTACAGGTGAATCAGTGAGATTTACTGATTGGGTTGGGCATGAGGTGATGAAGAGTAGAATTGAGACTGATGGCTAGGATGCTGGTTGGAGGAGCTGGCTGCTTGGTGGTATCTTTTATAGTTTAGTAACTCAGCACTTTGGCTTTGAAAGCCTGGGCAATTCCCATGTGAAAATTTATGCTCTGGGTCTTAGAGGCTGCCTCGTTTATGCATTCTAATAAAACTCTTTGGCTTTTATTCTTATACCTCATAATGCCTTAACTGGTTAATTTCCTACTTGCAAATATTTTTTCCTATTTTGTTTTATTTTTAAAATGTTTCTGAGGCTCTTTTCATAGTAATTTTCTCAGTATGCGGTGGCTTTGGTCATAATATTTTATTTCACATCTTTTTCTTAGTTTTTATTTGCTTCATTTAATCTAGTTTTCATTGATTATATTACATTTCTTTTATTCTTGAAATCTCCTTTTTTATTTTACTTTTTACTGCTTCAAGTATGCTTTCATTTCTCTTAGCTTATTTCATCTTTTTATTATCAGTGTAGTATTTTTTATCTATGACTATGTTTGCCTTATTATGGTTGGTAAGGTAAATGGTCATTTCATGAATGACTTTTGCATTACCCCACCTTCTAAACAAGAGTACTACATATTTACTTTCTGGATGCTCTGAAATAGACCTGTCCTTTGACAGATGGCCTCTATTTCCACCCATTTACTTCTGTGCTTCAGGGAAGCAAATAGGAGATACATAAGTAAGAACTTTAGAGCAGAAGTTTGCCTTCCCTGATGGCATAAATGACATGCTACAATGGTCTAGGAGACCTGAGAAATGACAAGGTCTAAAAGCTATGTTCTTTATCATCCACAATCACTGAACATCAGGCAAATGTGTAATGTATTATTATCATGGTGTGTGAGGATAATAATAAAAGTTACAAGAATAATAGTAGCAATAGGCATTATTTATTGAGCACTTACTATGTTCTGTAGTGACTTAACATGTTAGCATCATACTTTATTCACATGGCATCCCTTAGGGGTAGATATTATTTGGAAAAAGTACATATATTTAAAAATGGAAAAAGTGACATTCAGTGAAGAAAATTATAGACTTTAGAGCAAGGTAGATCTAGATGTGAACCTTGACCCTGAGAACCGTTAGCTGTGTGACAATCTTGAACAAGTACTCTTGTGACATATACTTTTCTAATCTCTTTGAGTCTCAGTTTCCCTATTTCGAAACTTGGGATTTTAAAAAATGTTTTTCAGGGTTGCAGTAAAGATTAAATGGATAATGCTTATAGAGCACATGGTTAATGGGAGGTGCTCAATAGACTACTAGAGGCTTCACTTAAGGTCATTGCTCAAACACTCCCTCCCACACTCCTTAGGAACTGTCCTCCTGGCATTGTCCTAGCCCTGTAGCAGCCAAGTTTCTCAAGAGATGAATCACGGAAGCCTTACAACTTTGGGAAAATCCCAAGCTTGCTTTCTTTGGAGGCCACAGAGGCCAAGACAAAGGGAGATGACAAAGGAGTCCCAGGCTTTGTTCTCAGTCCAGATTTAGAGACCTGAGTTTTATTCATCCTTCCTGACCCGCCTACACAATTAGTTCCTCGGTGTCCTTCTCTCAAAGAGAAGAAATTTCTGGCAGGGAGAGTTCCTAAAGGAATGGGAAAAGAGTCTAAAAATATCTATTTAGAAATCTCTCTGGACAAAGCTATTATTTCTATCCTGTTTTATATTTTCCTAAACGCTATAGCTGAAAAAGTTCTTAAATTATGGACAGTACCAGGAAGTTTATGCTGGCCTTTTTTTTTTTTTTTTTAATATTTTATTTATTTGACAGAGAGAAACACAGCCAGAGAGGGAACACAAGCAAGGGGGACTGAGAGAGGGAGAAGCAGGCTTCCCGCCAAACAGGGAGCCAGATGTGGGACTCGATCCCGGCTCTCCGGGATCATGACCGGAGCCGAAGGCAGTTGCTTAACCAACTGAGCCACCCAGGTGCCCCCTCATACTCACTTCTATAATGTTATCCTCATCCTATCTCTATCTCTCTGTCTGTATCTTTATATTCTTATGTAAATCTGTCTGTCCATCTATCCCATCCATATGCATATATATCTATATCTGTGTATCTTCTATGTGTTTATCCACCATTTATACAAATCAAAGGTTATTGGTTCAAATAGGGTAGATATTTATTTACCTCTCAAGTAAGTTTGAGTTGGTAGTGGTCCAAGGGTATGGATTATCTCTACTCCGTGAGTGACTTTTATCTAATTGCACCTCCCTTCTGGGTGAGTCCTCACTTCCTGGTAGAAATGGCTCACCTCCATTACACTTTTTCCGGCTTGTTAAAAGGTAAAAACATTAAGTACGGGATGATCTCTTTGCTTTTAAGAGTCTGTCCTTGAAGCTGTATGCATCAATTCTACTCACATCTCACTGGTAAGGTCTCAGTCCCATGGCTACATCTAACTACACAGGATGCTGGGGAAAATATCCTTTTGCTGTAGGCTGCATGTAAATAAATTTCAGAGGATTTTCTGATTAAAAAGGAGAATAGACAGTGGCAGTGGAGTGGAGGTAATTAATATTCTCTCCTCACCAAGGAGGATAGTCCCACAATAAGAAGGTCACTGCCATTGATTTAAAAAAGAAAAAAGTTGACAAAGAGGCTTTCAAAATAGGTCTTTAGAATTAGGCTCATTGGAAAATCCATTACTACTACTAGAGTGGTGAAAACAACAAAAATAAAGAAATATGATTCTCATTACTAAGGCTCTATGTATGCTTGGTAGTATGCTAAGCACATCACATGCCTTATCTCATTTATTTCTTACAACTCTACTGGATAGTGATATTTTCCCTTCATTTTATAGCTGAGAAAACTGAGGTTTTGAGGGCTTAAGCAACTTGCCCAAGATGCACACCCAATTAAGTAGCAGAGACAGGATTTAATTCGTGGCTGAACCCACAGTTTTAACTCTAGTGGTTCAGCCTGTCCAACATACCTTGTTACACACGTGATTCACTTCCTTTCACCCTAGGCTTACAGAAAGATTCTCATATTCTTATCCTCTTGTTCAGACACATAATAAATGGACTCAAATGGCGATCCACTCCAGTAGAATGAAAAGAATCATGGGATTCGTGGCTGGTGGGCTGGTTACTTTCTGTTTTCCCTTCCAGATCCAATCCCTCTCCTTCACTGGCCTGTTTTGAGCCAAAGAAATGCAAATGTGACAGATGCCCCACACAGAATCCTCTGCCTTCTGAATTCAGTCAAAGGGAGGCTAAGGGGAAAATCTGAGTGAGGCTGGATAGAGAGGCTGTTTATGTTCTATGCTCCCTTCAAGCTGAAGTGCTGTTTGGGCCATTGCTGAGCTCCTCTCAGCCCCCTTCTCATGACTACCTCTTTTATTATGCTCTGTCATATAGTACCTTCCTCAAGACTGCTAGACCTAGGGGTAGATACAACTTCGTTGTTGCCCATTCCCCAGTGTTTCACCAAGTGAGGTGTTTGCTTGATGTCATCCACACTTCTGTAGATTATCTGTTCATTAAATGCTCCTCAAAACTCTGGGTATCCAAGTGTCCTGCTGGGATATTAAAAGATGCATTGGGTTATTCTCATGAGTTTAAAAAGAACGATTATTAGACAACTCTTGACTCTTTAGCATTAGAGTACCTTATAAAAATGGGACATCTGTTTCATTTCATTACCCTGAGCTTTAGGACAATGCAGAGAAGATAGGAAATGTTTGCAGACCAAATTTTGTGCACTCAGTATTAATCCTAAATTAGAAATTTTCTCAAAGAGTTGAATAATAATAATAATAAACAACTAGCATTTATTGAAATCTTATTATGTATCATACAGTGTTCTAGACTTATATATCATCTCATGTAATCTTTACAACAAACTATAAACATAATTATACCCAATTTACAAATAAGGAAACTGAATCTTAAAGAGTTCATATTATTCATCTATGTTAAATTAGTTTGTAAGTGGGGGCACTAGGATTGAATCTGGAGTCTTATTCAGAAAACCTTTGGTTGTAAAAATGTACAACTGTGACTGTATCAAACCAAAAAGCTTCTGTACAGCAAAGGAAACCATGAACAAAATGAAAAGTCAACCTACCAAAAAATGAGAGAAAATATTTTCAAATCATATGTCTGATAAAAGACTAGTACCCAAAAATATGAAGAACTCATACAACTGAATAGCAAAAAGATAACCAATCCAAGTAAAAAATGGGCAGATGATCTGAATGGACATTTTTTTTCAAAGAAGACATATAGATGGTCAACGTGTCCCTGAAAAGTTGTTCAATATTACTAATTATCAGGAAAATGCAAATATAAACCAAAATGAGATATCACCTCATACCTGTTAGAATGTCTATAATCAGGAGCACCTTGGTGGCTCAGTCATTAAGCATCTGCCTTCAGCTCAAGTCATGATCCCAGGGTCCTGGGATCGAGCCCCACATTGGGCTCCTTGCTTGGCGGGAGGCCTGCCTTTCTCTCTCCCACTCCCCCTGCTTGTGTTCCCTCTCTAGCTGTGTTTCTCTTTGTCAAATAAACAAATAAAATATTAAAAAAAAAGAATGGCTATAATCAAAAAGATAAGAAATAACAAGTGTTAGAGAGGATGTAGATATAAGGAAACCCTTGTGCACTATTGGAGGGAAAGTAAATTGGTGCATCCACTGTGGAAGATAGCATGGAGGTTTTTCACAAAATAAAAATAGAACTACCCTATGATCCAGAAATTTCACTTCTGGGTATTTATGTAAAGAAAAAAAGCACTAACTCAAAAAGATTTATGTACTCCCATGTTCACTACAGCAATGTTTTCAATAGCTAAGATATGGAAACAACCTCTGTTCGTTAGTGAATAAATGGATAAAGAAATTGTGATATACATATACAATATATATATAAAATTCAGCCCTAAGAATGAAATCCTGTCATTTTTGACAACATGGATAGAATTGAGGGCATCATGCTAATAAGTGAAGTAAGTCAGACAGGCGATGACAAATACTGTATGACCTTACTTATTTTGGAATCTAAAGGAAAAAAAAACAATGAATTCATAGATGCAATGAACTCATATGTACATGGAAAGATTGGCGTTTGCTGACAGGGAGGCAAAATAGTGAAGGGGGTCAAAAGGTATAAACTTCCAGTTATAAAATATACTGTGCATCATGGCAAGTAGAGCTACAACAGAGCATTGTGTATTTGAAACTTTTTAAGAGAGTAGATCTTAAAAGTTCTCATCACTAGAAAGAATGTGTAGCTGTGTGCTGTGATTGTCGTCAACCAGACTTACTGTGGTGAGCATTTTGCAAACATATACAAATATTGAATCATTATGTTGTATACCTTAAACTAGTAAAATGTGATATATCAATTATAGCTGAATTAAATAAAAACCTTTCCCTTTGGTGAACTTGACTCACTGCATTCTAAATATCAGTTTATTCAGAGAATTTTGTGACATAGTAGACAACAGTCTGAAGTCTAAGATAAAACAGTCTTCTGGCCTGTCGCTCAGCCCCCAATACTATCTTTTTTTTTTAACCTAGTGACTTGATGTTACTTTTATATGATTTGATATTAATGTAAAGGAACACGAACAAATAAATAAAGGAGCAAGAGAGATGGCTTTTTGCATAGAAAAGAGAACAATATATCCCTATGATCATCTACTTGGATGATATGGCTTTATTATAAAAAGATCAAGATTGACCTCCATGAGAAATTGTTCTTTATAGCTACACTGAAATAAAAAGGTGGCTGGGCAATAGTTACCCAAAACCTAAATCACTGCCTTTGGCAGATGTTTTTTTAAACCCCTAAGTCAGCATTATACAGTTACACAAAACAAGTCCACTAGTTTACAGTCAATTTTACAGTTTCCTCTTCCTGCCAGGGACAGAGGAAAACCATGCTCTTTAGGATGAGATTCTCTATGGAGGTTTTACTGTGTTTTATATGACACTGGAGGGATATCAGTGCACCTGCTTTGAACATTTTCCAAGGATATCAGTGTAGAACTCCAGGGTCTCAGTGGAGTTTGTTCATGTACTGAAGATGATCCAGAGCTGATTCCTAAAGTAAATTCTGCCTTTGTCAGCAGGGCTCAGGTGGCCTGTCTCCAGGGTTGATGTAACATCCCGTTCTGGTGGGCACGGCAGCCCCAGAAACAAACATTTATTGAGAGCTTCCTTTGGCAGTCACCGTGCTAGTGCTGGTTGAGCTCCTTGAATGCCAGCCCCACCATCTGCTCTCCTGATTACACAGCAGAAAAGTCCTTTAGCCACTGACACTAGACAGTCCTAGGCTTCGCGTCTTTGTCAGACCGTGGCCTCCCGTGGTTTGCTCTTTGCCTCCCATCAAGTGCCCGGCTGAAAGAAGCTATGGTTAGGGGAAAGCATGTACACCATGTTCATTCCTCTCACTCCTCTAGGGGTTCTGTCATCAAAGCAAATCAGCTTGCAGGCTTACCTTCACCAAGGTGCAGTTTGATGTGTATCTTCGCTTTTCTTTCCTTTTTAAATCAGCCGTCATGGTAAGAAACAGCCATTTGCAATTTAACGTTGTGTTTGCTACAAAATGGCTGAGGCGTTAAGATGGCAAATGCTTCCTGACTGACAAAGCACTGGGTGCTTGAAGAAGTCGCAGGCCCTGTGATCACTGCTGAGCTCGCTGTGCAGTGGGGCATGATGTGGTCTGAGATCCCAGAGGAAGGAATACTGATTTTTGTCTGGGAAAATCAAAGAAGCTTCATTGATAAGGTAACTTTCAATTGGGTTTGGAAGGACCTTGAGAAGTTTTCCAGGAGAGTGTGGGAAGGATTGAAGAAACTTGTGTATTGGCATAGTATCTCAAGGAAGGACCTGGTATGTCCAAGAGCAGGAGAGAGATTCAGAGTATTGGGAGTATATTGGTATTTAAGGACAGGGTTGGAAGGGCTGGGAGCACCAGACCTTGGAGGTTTTCATCAACCATGACTAGGAGTTTGGGTTTCATCCAAGTCACCAGAAGATACTCCAGCAAGCAGTGTAGAGTGCTCAGTAAAATGGGAGAAACATATGACAGGGAGGTAGTTAAGCAAAAGGCAAAAGGAGCCTGCTTGAAGCCTGCAGGAAGGATGAAAACTTGTCTTATTTGAGTTAAGAGCCATTTCTGTGCTGGCATTTGTTTGGAGACTATATTTTTATGGTTAATGAAAAAGCAGGGCTATTATTTATTATAGTAGCCAGATCATCTGAAGTATTATGGGAAGGCATTGTGTTGTTTGATGACTGTGCTAAGAGGAACTTTGTTTCAACTGAGGGAGTGGCTTAGAATTAAATTTAAGGCTTAGTCCTAGCTATCATTTAGAAATGTATTTAGGACATTTCTTATGTCCTGAATTTTTTCAAATTTTATTTTATTAAACCATTGTATGGATCTTTAATTACAGGCAACTTTCTTAAAGAGATGAAATGGTATGAGAATAAATATAAATGGAAAATAAAACAAAATAATATGTAATATAGATGTATAATACACAATATACTTATATGTATATGTACATCAAAAGTTGTATTTGGTTTTGGTTTATGAGAACATTTTTTTCAGTTCTTCTGGTCCTCTCAGAAAATTCAAGTCAATTGTTTCCAAACATGGATGCTCGATGTAGACTCATGGAGTCTGTATATCAGCATGGAGATAGCTAAAATCTACATGTGTGATTTTAACTAATTCTTCAGAAAAAATACTGAAGTGTTTACATTTGTTTATTTTGGTTTTTGATGATGTTTGGAAACCCTTGACCTACAGCTCTTCACAGAGATCTGGAAAAGTATGATGAATCCAAGCTGGCTTACATCAACTTTATGTTCTCCCCAGTTTATTGGTAAAATAGATTGCTTACACTGTGCACTGGTTTTTCCCCTATGTTTCTACCAGGGTGCTAATCCAAAATACTATGCAGAATCTTATAGGAAGTTTCATTGAACATAGTTTTTCTTATTTTGCATCAAAGGAAATGATCACAAAAAGTCTTATACATAAGATATTTGGTAGCCTTATTGCCCTAATTATTTCCTTACGTCATTCTATCTGTGTGCTCAGTCACTTACTCTTTTTCATAAAGATAACAACTTAATCATTACAGGGTTTCCCCTAATCTTGTTGATTAGGTTAATTATACCTTACTATGTATACCTGTACAGCATATTGTACCAACATCTTTTTTGTGGTATCTATGACAGTTACAAACTTACATTTATTTGTGTGATCTTTTGTTTACCATCTGTCTCCTCCAAAAGATTTTAGACTCCCTCAGGAACAGGGAGCCTTTCTGTTTGTTTGTTTATTGTTTATATCTCTAACACTTAACACGTGCCTAACCCACCATAGAGGCTCTAAACTGTGTTGAATGTGGAAATAAGTGAATGGACACAAGTGTGAATGAGTATGGCAGCACATTTTTGCACATTTATGGATCAAAAATGATGAGTAAGTGTCTGGCTGTCCTAATCAGCAAGGGGCTGATATCGTCTCTCAACTTATTCTTGTTCCTTAAAGGTGTGAGTCTCTTTTTGGTGATTTATATGAGGAACGATTATGAAGACTGTCTTATCTTTGTCTGAGAAGCTTGTTACATGTAAAATAAAGTGGTTTGTTCACTTGTCACAGCTCACTGCTTAGAATTTTAAGGTGGGAAGAATTTGAGAACAGAGCTAATTTTATGTATTGAAGCTGATAATGAGCTAAATCTTTTTCCTGGAATATGCAGTGTATTTGAAATAACCAAATAAGGCATGACACTGACATAAGAATGAAACCAGGATGTTTCTTAGGTTCTCTGGCACATTCACGGATTGTTCAGGGTCGCTCCGGTGAAAGCTTGCACTCACTTGACTTTCTTGGGACCTTGTCAACAGTGAATCCTAATCATAGACCATCATGTTTCTTAGACTAGGATTTATCTGTAGCATTTCTTCAACTAATAAATTCTATCAGTAAGCAGGCAGTATGTGTGTGTGGCATCATGGAAAGAGTGCAGGTGTAGAGGCAGGATGACCTGAATTCAAGATCTGGCCAGGCTTTTTGTTGATGAACTAAAAGGTGCTGGGCATGTTCCTCATTTTATTCAAACTTGACTTTCTTTATTTAAAAAAATGAGATAGTAATGCTTACTTTGCCCTAATGATGAAAAGAGCCAGCATCTCTAAGGCATCGAGCCCATTCCTGTTGCCATTAATTTCAGGATTGTATTGATTTTCAACTTGTTCTTGTTCCTTCAAGGTGTGAGTCTCTTTTTGGTGATTCATATGATGAAAATTGGAAATTACATTGGAAAATACATTAGAATTATTTCCACTGGTATCCTGGAAGTCTTGGTAGTCTATGGCGAGGAATAAAAAGATTAATTAATTGTTACTTGTGTGGAACTGAATGGTAGACTTACATTTTAAAAGCTAACCAACTCACATATGATACTCTGAGCCAAATACCAACTGGGAAAAGAGTGTTCCCTAAGAATGTCAATACTTACCAACCAAAATACACTCCCTTTTTTGGACATACTGTTTTTATAGACCAAGTAATAATTAGAATGTTTTTGATGGAAAACTGCAGGGGATGAGACCTTTGGAATAGGGAAGTGCAGTGCAGAGCCAGGCAGGTGGAGAGAGATCCTCAGAAATGTTCCAAGCCTCAGGATAGAAGGAATCTCATTTTCCCCTGAGACCTGCCGGGGAGGCTGAGATCCCCATCCTCCTGCTGCTTCAGAGCAGAGAGGACAGTGACTTCCTTGTCCTGCCCTGTAAAAGCTTGAGCTTAGGTTCAGCAAGGAAAGGATCAGGTGAAGGTTGGGGATGCAGGACGCAGTAGAGAGAGGCAGGGGATTTTTACTACTGTTTCTGCTCACTACTTGGCAAAAGAGACAGAGTGCTCATTCCGAGGAAATGATCTGAAGACCAGCCACATGGACTTGTGGGCGGATGCTATCTCGAGTAGCAGCTGTTGAGCGAGGGACGAGTACTCAGCTCCCACGTCTCCAGGGCAGAGCAGAATTTTCCCAACCTTCAGCACTTAGTACAGCTATGCATCAGACCCCAGGAGTGTCTTGAAGAGCAGTGACTATCATGTGTATCGCTTAATGCGTGCAAAGCCTGTGTTTCTACTGAAACGTAGACTCTGCTCTTGTACTATTGACGGTACTGGAATTATTTGGCTGAGGCAGGGCAAATTTCATGTATTGATGGGTAATGAGAAAGTCCTTTCCTCGCCTATGCATTGTATTCTAAGCAAATGACTAAGGCTCACTGACAGCTGAGATAAGAAAAGTGCTGGGACGCAGATGTGTGATAGCTTCTTTGTGCATTCATTTTGTTTGGGGTCATTGTGGTGTGTGCACTTTCACTGAAGAAAAATGAGTCATATATTCTTGCTGTTTTCATTCATGGACCAGATTCCTCAGGAGCTTTTCCCGTTTTAGCGCATAGTTGACTCTTTAAAGATATAAAATGCAGAAGAAGTAAAATATTAGCTGTTATTGCTATGATTTAGAATTTTATGTTTTGTTTGGTGCTTTCTTACCTTGGTTGCCCCTGTGGGTGTGTCTCTCTGTACTCTTGGCCAAGTCACCCCCAAGTAAAATCATATAACCTGCCCTATAGCCCTACACACATCCTCTGTAGCCCTGCATGTTCATTTCTAGTGCTTTTTAATGTATCAAGTTGACATTACGGATGGTGATCAAGATGACCTGAATTTTATTTATTTATTTTTATTTTTATTTTTTAAAGATTTTATTTTTTTGACAGAGGGAAACACAGCTAAGAGAGAACACAAACAGGGGGAGTGAGAGAAAGAGAAGCAGGCTTCCCGTAGCGCAGGGAACCCGATGTGAGGCTCGATCCAGGGACTCCGGAATCATGACCTGAGCCGAAAGCAGATGCTTAATGACTAAGTCATCCAGGTACCCAAGATGACACGAATTTTATAAGATAAACTGAATTAAAATAAAACCCAGAACTAAAGGCTCCTCTACACCAGTACGAAAATTGCCTACCTGGTCTGAGAAACCTCCTGTAAGCTTCAGAGTCTAGATCAAATGCTGCTAACCTCAAAACACCTTCTCTGCCCTCAATAAGCAGATCCTTTCCTCCATGTTAGGATTTCCTTGCTATCCTTCTCTGCAGCACCCACTTGACACTGTTCTTTTCTATTCTACATTGTGGCTAGTTTTGCTGGGTGTTTGCATAAAAACCTATTGTAACCTTCTTAAGAACAATACAGATATAGTGAAAAGAAGGGCCATATGTACCCCAAGGTTTATTGCAGCAATGGCCACAATTGCCAAACTGTGGAAAGAGCCAAGGTGCCCTTCAACAGATGAATAGATAAAGAATATATGGTACATGATGGAATATTACACCTCTATCAGAAAGGATGAATACCTAACTTTTGTAGCAACATGGACCAGATTGGAAATGATTATGCTGCATGAAATAAGCCAAGCAGAGAAAGTCAAGTATCATATGGTTTTACTTACTTGTGGAGCATAAGGTGTAATATAGAGGACAGTAGGAGAAGGAAAGGAAATAGGAAGTGGGGGTAAATTGAGGAGGGAGATGAAACATAGGAGACTTTGGACTCAGAAAAAAACTGAGGGTCTTGGAGGGAAGGGGAGGGGGGATGGATGAGCCTGGTCGTGGGTACTGAGGGCACGCATTGCATGGAGCACTGGGTGTGGGGCATGAACAATGAATCTTGGAACACTGAAAAAATTAAAAAAAAAAAGAACGAAGACCTTTAAATTTTTTCAAGTGAATCTTTGTGTTTTCCACCCTGCCCAGCAAGAATTGGGTCCAAGAAGTATTTACTGTTTTTCCCGGTCTTGTTGTGTGACATTATTTTTTTCTGGTCTTGTTGATTAATCAAAAATTGATTCAACGCCTCTCTGTGCCAAGTAACTGTTATTCTGTGCCAGGGAGATGTGGTGAACTAAGCATACATGGTCTCTACTTTTGACCAGAAATAATTTCCTTCCTTCTGTATGTCTCTACTTTGGGAAGTTGATTAGGAGAATGTAAGAGGCTGGACAGGAAAGGAGAATGGGGTAGTTAGAAGAAACACTGCAAGTTTGTTGCGAAGTGGAAACACTGCCTCTGTTATCCCTTTTGTGGTCAAGTTTGGGACTGGCTGAACTTTGCATTCAGTTTTCTCCTGCTCTGAATTCTTTCTGGAGTCCCAAATGGCATGGTTTCCTTCTGCGCTGCAGGCTGAGTCCTCTGGTGTTGCTTGGTTATGCCCAGCCCCTGAGGCTTTGGAGCCAGGCCTCTGGGAATGGACCTCTCAGAAACCAATGAATTAGGCTTAGGGCCTAGGAGCAGGGCAGGTCTGATCTGCTGGCTTTGTGGCAACGTTCTCTGTGGTCATGGGTTAGGATGAGTGTCAGGCTCGAGGTTTGTGTTCAGGGGGCCGTTGAAAGTGTGGGGTCTCTGGGATTGGCTCAGGTTCGCATTCATATTTCTCCTGCTCTCAGTCCTTTCTGGAGTCCCAAATGGCATGGTTTCCTTCTGGTGGAGTGAGTCCCCTGCTTGTGTTCACATTCCCATTCTGTTTGTTCTCTGCGTGGCCCTAGAATTGTTGCTTAATCTCACTGAGGCTCACTTTGTGCTATTAATAGAGTCTACCACTTCAGATCAGATGATGTTTGGTGCCTGCTTCATAATGTGTGCTTAATTCGTATCAGTGGATATTAATTTCATTATTACTATTAGATACAGCTGTCTTTCCATGCAGGGCTAGAAGAAGGGTCATGTCAGCACTGCTGGGAATACGGTGGAGACAGCCCCAGCTGGGAACTGGCTGGAAGGTCTCCTTTCCCAGATGCTCAGGCTCTCTGAACTACTCTGAGGGGTGTGCTGGAACCTTCCATATCTGGACCTAAACTAACAGTTGTGAGCTTCCCGGCTCTCATCTCTTGCTGATAGTCTTCCTTTTGCTTCCACTAAACTTTACTAAGTGGGAGAATATGTGAACGGAAAAAGATGTTTCCTCCCCTCTTTGACCTCCTGGTTATAAGTTTACTTAGATCTGAAGGGAAGAATGGTGTTCAGTATCTTGTGGGTTAAGCACTCTCCTGGCTAGAACTTTGTTTCCTCCAATACTAACAAAATGGATTTTCTTTCCCCCCACCTTTCTTGTTAATAGGGTGCTGAGAAAATTTTGTCAATGAATGAATCAGGAGAACTGCAAGACCTCTTAACCAAAATTGAGGTAATTGTGCTTTTAGCAACTTATTTTTAGTAATCCAAATGTTAAGCACATTCTGATTGTAACTCGTTTTTCCTAACTGAATTATTCTCTCTATGTTCTTACAAATATGGAACAGGATATGTGTGGCAGTTTTAATTTGATATCACTTGCAATTAGGTTTGCTCCTGCTGGACTGACTTCGGTGTTAGCTTCTACCAACCTCATACTACTAACTGAGAATTGCAGTCAGCAGTATTAGAGCCTAATTCTTCATAACAGAGATGTTGATGAGGTGTTTCAGAATTAGGCAATTGTCTTGAAGCACATTTACAATTTTTCACTTAAATTATTTTTCCCATGGACTAGCTTATCATTTCTAAAGATCACAGAAAAATGGTTTCTCCAAAAGTGCACACTTTAATTTTGTTCTAATCCTTATAATTATAGCATCAGAGTGGTGATTGGTTCAAATATATAATGTGTCAAATCAATATGGAGCCAGGAAGCCCTCTGCTA
Source organism: Spilogale gracilis (assembly GCA_004023965.1). Classification (NCBI taxonomy): domain Eukaryota; kingdom Metazoa; phylum Chordata; class Mammalia; order Carnivora; family Mephitidae; genus Spilogale; species Spilogale gracilis. The sequence continues at coordinate 19,514 of PITA01003936.1, forward strand.
AACTATCTCATCAGCCTGTTTCTCTATATCAGTAGGAAAGTCATATATTTTCTTGCCCAAAGTGGGGCATTTTGAGAATGAAAAGGTTCTATTAATAATTGTTCTGGGCCAGGGGTGCCTGAGTGGCTCAGTCCTTAAGCATCTGCCTTTGGCTCAGGTCATAATCCTGGAGTCCCAGGATCCAGCCCTGTATCGGGCTCCCTGCTCAATGGAAAACCTGCTTCTCCCTCTCTCACTCCCCCTGCTTGTATTCCTCCTCTCACTGTATTTCTCTCTGTCAAATAAATAAATAAATAAATAAAATCTTTAAAAAAGTGGTTCTGGGCCAGCATACATGAACCAGGACATTCCCATGTGAATTGAGCAATATGGTCACCAGTATCTGTATGCTATTACCAGCTCTTCTTGCCTTAGTTTCCTTTAGTCCTCATGTCTGATTCTCTACCATTTTTTTGTACTTCACTTGAAAGAGGGAACTAGTTGTGGCTTCTTCCAACCATTCCTCTGGGCAAGCTGTCTTGTCTGACTAGAATGCTCTTGGTCCAATTCCTCATTTCCTTCTGCTATCTTCAAGACCCACACAGAGTATCCCTTCTTACCTCAGATCATTCCTGGTCTCTCTTACCTTGGAATTCCTATAACTCTCTTTTTGTTAGATGTTTATAAAAAAATTTTTTTTTGTTTTTGTATTACTTTTCTTTGGTTATTTGACTCATGTCCCAAATGAACTATGTGCGCCTTGGTTTTAGGAATCATGCTTTATTCATATTGTGATCTTTCCCAAAGGACAAAGACAATGAAGGCAGGTACTCCATATTCTGAAACTCCTCTCAGCTTGAAAATCTGTATGGATGGATTTTTTTTTTCCTTTTGTACCTATACTCGAGTCCAACCCTTTGAAACCATTAATTTGGCATATCTTTTTATTTACATGATATAACTTGGTTAATGTTTATTATTATTTTCTGTGTACATTTTTAATTTATGTACTGCTGTTATGTACTATACCTAATTTTATTGCAAGTTATTTTCACTAGGTGCTATGGTTTTAAGGGCCATCTAAGTTACTGGATGAACATTTAAGCCTTTTCTTTAACTACTCCAGGATGGAAATATTTTATACTTGTATTATCCAAAGTAGGAGCCACAGGCTATATATGGCTACTGAGCACTTTATAGCCATTACTACAGTGAATAATACAGCTAGTATGACTGAGAAACTGAAATTTTAATTTTATTTAATTTTACTTGATTTAAAATTAAATTTAAATAGCCACATGGGGCCAGTGGCTCCTGGCCAGTGCCACTCCGTGGTGACCGCCCACTATTTTTTACATACCTCCTTTTCCATTGGTGGATACCTAGATGTCCTTCTCAAACAGTGCTGCCAGGAACAGCCTTGAACATGCTCCCTTTTGGATTTCTCTGGGAGTAGAAATTGTCTAAGCACACGTTTAATTTTCCAGGTAGATGTGTCTGAAATGGTGGCACCTTGAAGATACTACTTCTTGTAGAGAAAGAAGTTTAATGTGTTGCCACCTTCTTTTATTTGTTTGTTTCTGCATTCTTTACAACTTTATATTGTTCTCTAATTTTTGCTAGGGTAGTAAGTGTAAATATATATTGCCTTATTGTCCTAATTTATATTTTCCTGAGTATCACTGAGTTTAGGTATCTCATTTATATTAGATTTTGAATCTCTTGTGTGAATTGTGTGACCTTATGTCATAAAAATCTTTTTTTCTTGGTCTTCAGAAGCCCCTTCTGTATACTAAATATTAATTTTTTGTTTGCTTTAGCCATTGTCAATATTTCCTTTCCTTTTTTTAGTTTCTTTCATGATGTCCTTCATCCAATATAAATCCTATCATATAATAATATTGATCATCCTTCCTCAAAATGACCTTTCATCTTAAGGTCACATAGATATTATCTATCTTCCTTTCTATTAACTTTATAATGTTCCAGATCTAGGTCTTAATTCATATAGAATGCCTTTTATTTTTTCTTTCTTTCTTGTGAGTAAAATGATAGAAGTTTATTAAGTAAAGATACAGAAAAAGTTCTCAGGAGTGAGAGGGGTCCCAACAGGGTTACCCTTCATTTTCTTACTTGTGATGAAATAGCTTCCCCATATCACCTACTAAATAATCTACTATTTTTTTATTGCTTTGTTGTGCCAATTTTATATCATAGTAAATCCCCATATATACTTGGGTCTTGATTTGAGCTCTCTAGTCAGTTCCATTTTTGGTTCTTATTGTACCAATATCATACTGTTTTTATTTCTGTGGTTTAACAGCATCTTTTAGAGTCATGTAGGGTAAATCTCTCTCATTACTCTTTTGAAAGATTTATGATTGGCTTAGCTGTTCATGGACTTTTATTCTTTGAGTCTATAATCCCTTAATTCAACTTGATTAACACCATCGTGCTGTATACATATAACCTTTCTCTCTCAGCTCAGAAGAAGATTTTGTTCTCTTCATTAAGTCTGTCTCCATCTTACAGATGACATAAATAAGGTATAAATATTTAAGATGATTCTTGATGTCAAAAAGAATTGTATGGTACTGGCTTCTGCTCCTGTAGTTACTGTATGGTGCGATAACTCTGTTGGGTTGCTTTTCCCATATAACAAAACTGGTAGAGAAATTACGGCCATCCAAGAAAGCCCTAAACTCTGCCTGTGAAAGAAGCTAGGGCTTAAGGCTCACTAACCTAGGTAATGATACTTTCAAGAGAGGCAATTGGAAGAAACAAGAAAAGGGGATAAGGGATGCAAGATTCATGTCTAAACCCATCTCATTCTTCAAATTGACTTTTGGCAGTGGAGTATGAGTTGAATATTTGTGAAGTTGGAAACATTGGAGGTTTAACTATGTAGCAAGTAATATTCTTGATGTTTTATATATGTTAAGTCCTTGAAACCTCACAAAAATCCTGCAGGTTGTGTTGTTATTGTCCCCATTTTACTGACAAAGAAATAGAGGCACAGAAGATTAGATCACCTGCTAAAGACCTTATAATAGTGTTTGATTCATGATTTTAATCACCCTGACTCTAAAGCCTATGGTCTTAAGCATGAATCGATGCTGCCATGACTCTCAAATTAAGTGGCATATACTTGTCTGTGAAATCTGACCACATGTGGCAGGACCCAAGGCTCAAGTAGACCGAGCACTGAATCCAGGGAACAGGCTACATTTTAACACTAAGCTCTGAAACTAGGGGTGGGACATCCTGGAAGATAGGTAAATTGCTGATAACTTTAGAAAGAAACCAGACAAACCTTGCCGGGTTCTAGTTTGCTGTTATTTGGTGCTACATGGTAGATGGATGACTGTCCTGGTCCTCATAATTCAGGTCTGAGTTTTCAGTAGTTATTCCAAATGATGGTGAGAAATGAGGCATAGTAGTTGTAGTTGGGCCATTAGAAATGGAGTCAGCAAATAGTTTCAGATTTCCTGGTCGAAGACTCTTAGCATACATCCAGCCCAAGTGAAAATTGCTCCAGAAACCTACTGGGCCTGGTTCATTGATGAAGACTGTCAGTGGACTTACGCAGGAGGAGCTGGCCAAAGCCACTAGAAGCAGGTGGAACATAGCAATAGCTGGTATGGATACTTGTGCTCAGTGGAGCTAGGTGCACCAGTGGGGATTCTGTTCCTGAGACAAAATTTGCAAGGAATCCTCCCAATACAGTGTGAGCTCCATGTGGATGTGGACGCAAGATCCTTATTTATTTTGTTCTATCCTTTACTTCTAATGCCTAGAACAGGGACTGGCAAGTAATAGATAATAAATGTTTGTTGAGCAAAAAGATGAATGAGTCCTCTTTCATCCAAATTTCTTTTTTGAGAAGGCAAAGCAGTTAACTGATGAAAAAGCAGAGAAAAATAATTATGTAGCATAATGCTTGGGTGAGAAGAATGAAATGAAAACACCATTTGAGTAAAATTTATTTATATATTTATGTGTTTCTTTATATGAATAAACAAGCTGGAGATTAGAAGCAGAGAAGTGTTTAAGGTTCCCCCTAAATAATGACCATGATGAATAGCTGATCCTGCTGGTGTCCACACAGAGAAAGCCAGGGGAGCCCTGAGATGTATTAGCAAACACCTGGTTATGGCAGATACTGAATTAAAGATTGCAGATGGTAGGGAAGCTCTAAGTAAGCTTTGCCTTCCTATTTTTTAAAATATATGAACAAACATTCTTGTCATTTCTAATGAGATTGCCAACATAGTGTCCATTGCCTGTACTTTTTTTCTCGTAAAATCTGACTCTCCCCTGAGGGCTGGTGACTTCTTATTTATTGTTCATGAAGAACAGAGGTAAGATTTTCAACTACGCATGATGGATGTTAGGGGTATTTTTACTGGGCATGGGAGCTGTCAGAAACTGTCCTAACCCTCCCTGGAAAAGCATAGTTCTGGATGCTTGCCCCCCCGCTGGGGGTGCTCCTGGCATATTCATAGACTACAGCAGCAGAGCACCACCTAGTCACGGGGGAAATCAGGCCATGTACTCTGTCTGCCTCTCTCTGAAATCTGAACGTCTTTTCAAGTAGGTTTGGGGCAGTCCATCACCCTATTCAAGAATCAGACTCATATATTTGCAGTTATACATTTAGAATACTAAGCTACAAATTTCCTCTGTGTCTGTATTTTGTTCAGTGGCTTTTCTCAAGTCTGCAAATGAAGGACGCTGGAAACTGATTATTAGGGAAGATTGTGTCTATGAGTAGCTTGATCAGACAGAGAGGTGTCTAGCAGGCACTTAACAAGCATTTGTGAATTAAATTGTTGAATATAGTTTACAACAAAAATACATAGAGGTAAATTGTCCAGAGATGATTATATGCCAAGTGTGCACTCTTTGGCAATAAATTTGCTTCATAGACAATCTGGATGATGAGGTTTATGGTTACAGGAACTCAGACACATTACTTCCTCTTTGCTGGAATACTTAAGAATCTTTCAAGCTCTACTAAAATAGGAATGGGCAATCTGAGGTTAAAAATAATAAATACATTCTTTTCCTAATCTCAAGGAAGACACTGAAATCCTTGGATGTTTCTAAATTAGATAAGGGGAAAATCTTTTTGTATTTCTGAAGTTGAGTTTGTGCTACAAAGGAAGTCTATTTGACACCATTCATGAGCTCTACCCTTTCATCCTTGTCCCCTTAGCCCTTTGTTAGAAACTCGAGTTCTTCTGTGTTTCAGTTCAGAGATTGCAGTATGGAGTAGACTTATTCAAAGACCTAAAGGTAAGGCTGAGAGCTACTCAGAAGTGAACAGGCAGGTGTCTGGCTCACTGCTTTATCCCCGGTGCCTTGTACAGTGCCGGGCAAGTAGACACTCAATATTCATGGAATGGATGAATACATGAAAGTGCCTCAACTGCTGAGTATCTATTTTTTTTTAAAGTCTCTCACCAAGTATATGTGAACAGAATTAGGTAAAAGGGGAGAATGACTTCTCCCTCCTTTGCTTTGAATTCCACTCCAAAGGGACATGCCTCTACCCAAACCACTATTCAAAGGAGGGCCATTCCGTAGAATCAGTCCTCTGTGTGCTATTCTCACCCAGGTCTGCAGGGCTTCTTGCTTTGCTGGCCTACAGAGCATGGAAGAGCTAATTGCTTCAAGTTCAATGTTGCTGCAGTAAACCTTGTCACTGAAAGTGGAAGTCTGTTTTGTTGCTAAGAATAATGACTACTCTTAAGTTCGGTAAATTCCTTCTTTCTCCTTCCTAGAACATTGTCTCTGTTTAGGGGACTTTTCTAGCTCTTTCAACATCTGCCCTGAGGGCAGAACCATCTATTTAGCTGTATCTAATACATCAAATCCAAGCCAGATTTTTCTTTTTGTTGGAATTCTTTTAAGTGGGAACCGCAGTCTAATGAAAGTATAACATTATAACAAAAGTGCTCTCTGAAGGAGACAGCTAGAAATGACTGAATTATTCATTTTTATTAAAAGAACAAATGAAGTTAGATTGTGCTGGATGACTTAACCAGAATGAGATTCCTGAAGGCTAATGGAGCAGTGGGAACTCCAGACCATCACCTCCACCCCTACTTCTGTTTCAGTCACAGCACATATCATTTTCATTCTTTTAGGTTTGGGGATCCCATGTAATATGTTATTGGAGACGAGCACGGATGTAAATTAAGATTAAAAACTACTTTTAAAGAGGAAAGACCATGGGATTTGCTCTTTTTGTTGTTGTTTTAATTTAAATTCCAGTTAATTAGCAGACAGTGTGATATTAGTTACACATATACAATATAATGATCCCACACTTGCATACAACACCTGATGCTCATCACAAGTACACTCCTTAATCCCCATCAGCTATTTAATCCATTTAAGCCTCCCCTCTGATAACTATGTTCATTCTCTATAGTTAAGAGTCTGTTTCCTGTTTTGCCTCTCCCTCTTAATCTTTTTCCCCCCAATGATCATTTGTTTTGTTTCTTAAATTCCACACATGACTGAAATCATATGGCTTTGTCTTTCTCTGACTTATTTTGCTTAGCATAATACTCTCTAGCTCCATCTACATCATTGCGAATGGCAAGATTTCATTCTTTAGGATGGCTGTAAAATTCCATTGCATATATATGCCACGTATTTTTTATCCACTCACATATCAAGGGATACTTGGGCTGTTTCCATAGTTTGGCAATATTTGGGACATACCTATACAAAAATTTGTTTATAGTCTATCTGGTATTCAAATTAATTTGGCATCTCACATTTTTAATTGCAAAATTTGATAACTCTATTCCACTTGGAACTAGACCTAGTTATAATCTAGCACTCATGGTTGAAGTCCTGGACACAGGGGCCCTGCAGGTCCTTTCTCTTGGACCTACACTAGCCCAACATCTGTTCTGAACAATCAGGGCTCTTGTTTGTACAAGTCATTATATATTTCTAATATAAATTCTAGCATAGCTCTAGTGAATGTCAAGAGCCTATCTTTATCATGTTCTTTCTAAAATTTGGTAAGAAAACCATTATTTACTAAGTCTCCTATAATTTGCTTTTAAACTACCTTCATTTCCTATCATTAGGTTTGTTTTTACTCAAGGTTGTTGCAGTTTTTTCCTAAAGACTTTCTAATATTATGTAAAATTATAAATTCACTAGACCATGTTTTGGTCAATTCTTGCACAAAGGAATAACAAAAACCCGCCTATAAAGTAACTAGATTGCTGTACATGCTTAATCTAACTTTTTGGGACAGTTTTGAATCTATAATCTTGATAAAGTTCCTTGTTTGTTCCACTCAGCTTGCCAGCCACTACTTTCTATCAAAGTAATTCTGTGCCACTAAAAATGAGATACTGCATGGATTTTGCCATCTTGTTCTAATAGCTAAGTCAAACTGTAATTGCAAGTGAACTTTGCTATATAGAGAAAATGTATATCAGAAAAGGAGTCTGGGAACATATAGATTTTCAGGCAATCATGCCCTTACTGTTTGTTCCCCGAAGTACATTCCTTAAGGTTTTAACTGTGAGAGAATTATAGTTGTTTCCTGGGAAAAGGATTATAGTAGCTGTATGGGCTGGGGAAATGGTGGGTTAAACCCAGTTCATCAGTTCCTTTTCATTTGGGGGCTTTGGAAACTTTAGTATGTGCAGTTGTGACCCTCCAGCCACACATATCTGTACATAAAATATGTTTGTCTGAGTGTATTTCTTTCTGTGTGTATAGATTCATATTTACCACTCTTTTTTTTTTCTTTTTAAATATTTTATGTATTTATTTGACAGAGAGAAACACAGCTAGAGAGGGAACACAAGCAGGGGGACTGAGAGAGGGAGAAGCAGGCTTCCCACCAAGCAGGAAGCCCGGTGCGGGACTCGATCCCCCTCCAGGATCATGACCTGAGCCAAAGGCAGTCACTTAACCAACTGAGCCACCCAGGTGCCCCATATTTCCCACTCTTATTTTAGCAATTATTCTCTTCACAAAGCCAAGCTTTCAAACATTGCTGCAGACTTCTATTTTGCAGGTCAGAAGCTTGGTCTTAATTCACTTTTCTCTTTGTACTCATTCTGTAATGACTCCTTCCTAATCTCCCCAAAGCTGATGGACACCACTACTGGACTCCAGTAAAGGAGAGTTGCTCAAAGAGGCAAATAGAAATGTGGGTGAATAATTTTCAAAATAATATCCTCAACACACCACATAGTTATTCCCATTCTAGTAGGAGGGTTCTTTATCTTGAGGTAGAACGGTGAATAGCCATTGTGGGAAGTTTTGTGAACTTAGATAAATGTCTTAAGATTTCAATGCCTATTTCCTTAAATATAAAATGAGAGTAAAGATGCCTGAATTATTGGCTTTGCAGTAGAAGGTGTCTGGATGTGTAAAGGATGAGGTGAGGGAAGGTTCTATACAATAGGGTATTTGAAAGTGCTTTTAAAAAACCAAAGCATTATTCAAATGTGCAACACAACAATAAATCTTCAGTTGATAGTGTCTCCTCCGCTCTCCAGCTTTTAGTTTTCTGATTTTTCAGACTCACTATTAGTGATGCGCTTCTATAAACAAAGATAGAAAACTGTTAAGAGATACTAACAGGAAATCTACGGTACTTTCCTCTAATGCAAATAACCATTTCCTGAATTGCGTGGTTTATAAATATGTGTTTTCGTATGATAGATTTCTTGGGATATCGACCCTTTAATCTAAAATGTACCAGCCTTCACAAACCACGGTTGTGTTATTGATGGCTATCAATGGGATAATAAGGAAAACTTCAGCAAGCTTTCCCCCTGGGTCTAATGTGCATAAATGGTCGATGATTCCAAGTCCACAGCCATGTTAAGCCAATATTATTTTACAAGCATCCACAATACAGAACGACAGTAAGGCTGATTGAGTTGTTCACGCTAACACATCTTCTGTCCTCCCTTATCCCTCTACAGAGAGTTCAACATCCACATGAGTGTCCCTCCTGTGGAGGCTTTGGCTTTCTTCCGTGCTCCATCTGCCATGGGAGCAAGATGTCAGTGTTTCGAAACTGCTTTACAGACTCTTTCAAAGCGCTGAAGTGTACCGCCTGCAATGAGAATGGTCTTCAGCGATGTAAGAGCTGTGCCGGTTAGGTAGCCCTCCCACCTAGGAGCACCTTGTTTTATTAACCAAAGTCAGTTGTATGGTTTATACTTTTTTTTTAAAGGTCATGTTTATGGATTAATCAATAAACTTAGTTTATTGTAATTGCCTTTGTTTTGAATTTTTGCTGTGGCCATTTTCATTGACTTAGTAAATAAATGTTTGTTTCACAATGATGTGCCATGCCCTGTGCTAGACCGTTTTCTACTTGGAATTAATGGAGTACCCTGGAGCATCCCAGGATTTCCAAACTCTGATTTGTTAAATGTGTTTGATTTTCTGAAGAGAAGACAGAATATATCTAATGGTGCCTATTGCCCTGTCACCCTGAATGAGTTAATCTGACTCCCGAGATGCATAATATACTATGTACCTCAGCTACAGAAAGGAAGATGGTTCTGAAGAGTGGCAAAGAATATGACCATATTTATACTTAGTAGAATTTTTTAAAGCTGTAAAGCAGTCTTGGAGCTGATGACATTAATTATAGATCATTAGTGTTATCAGGTGGATTTCTTGGTGATGATATAAAAGCTGCCAGAAGACTTAGTGGGATTTGGGATTTGGTTTTTCAAATGTTTGCTTTGTGCTATTGTCACTGGAAGCCGTCCAAAAAGGTGCTATTGTGCTTCTGAGCTGGACATAGTTCGAACACATTGGCAATGTTAGCAAAGTGGACAAAAAGAAATTTTGTTATAATTATTGGTTGATGCCTACCTGTACATGTGTTTGTATCCTGATGGATTCCCTTATGAATGACTTTAATAAATCACTTGCTCAATATTTGTGAAAAGGCAATCAAAACATTTTACACTTTGGTATTGTAAAAAGCTATAATCTTTACTGAGTACTTTCTTATCAGTGGGGCATGATGTAAGGTATGGTTTTTATTCTCATGCAGCTTACACCCTAAGAAGGAAGAAATTATTAAACAAAGAAATATAGGCAAGATGAGTCTTATACTGTAACAAATGGTACAATATACTATGGGAATTATAACAAGAGAACCAACCTAGATGCACAAGAAATGGTAAGAAAAGATTTTATTCAGCAAATGGTTTCAGTTCCTGTTGGAAGGATAATTGGAAACAAGTTAACCACAGGGCAAGGGTGATTGTGCTCCAGGTAAAGGCATGGCATTATGTGGTTGTGTGAGGAATGGTAAGAAATCCAATATGGTGAGTGATAATCAGTAACAATGGAACAGTTTATAGCAGGCTAAGACTCCTATTAATAATACATTTATTTTGAACAAAATAATGAAATATAATAAGCAACTGTTGAAGGCACTGGAAAGCAACTACAACCACAAAGGAAATGGAAGGGATTCAATCCCTGGAGGAAGAGAAACAAACAAAATGAACCTACATTTATCTAGCTTATCCTCTGAGAACACTTCCCAGTTTACACAGAATATAGCTCATAAAGGAAGTGAAAACTTATCCGATTAAAGAAATAAATATTGACATTTGGGGTTGCAGGATGCCTGGAACTCAATGGAAAATTCTAAGAAATGAAAGAAGCAAACAGAGGGGAGCCACCAAGTATGCTTATTAATCTCACTTATATCCTGGGCTGATTCTTAATCTACCGATGCAGCGTAATATTCTGGAACCAGTTTCAATGTGTGGGGTTTTTTCCTACACCACCAAGAAATTCTCTGTTACTGGCTAGGGGTCCTACAGTTCAACTCAATTCTGGCACTGTCTACTGGGAGATGGTGTCAGATCCCACATGTTAAGGGCTCAGTCTCAAAAGATGGTCCTCCCATCACCACACTTCAGATGTCTATCTAAAGTCTAAGCTGTCACTTGTGCTTTTAATCAAACAGCTAGAGATATGAGGTTCCAAAGACTTCCCAATCTGGGATTGATTAGAGAACTGAGAGAAACATCTTACCTACTAGATTACCAATTCATTATAAAAGGCTATCACTCAGGAACAGCCAGATGGAAGAGACACGTATGATGAGGTGTGGGGAAAGGAACTTCCAAGCACTTTCTGAACATGTCACTCTCTCAGCATCCCCATCTGCTCCCCAACTCAGAAGCAGTCCCAAATTCTAAGGATTTTAGCTCTGTGCCAGAAAAGGGCACAAATATCAAATATATATTTATTATAAATCACAATATCATCCAGAGGAAAGAATTAGCTCAGAGACCAGAGAGTTGAGCAGAGATTTCAACAGCTGCTCATGTTGCAAAGTCAGAATTTGGAGTTCAAGTGGTAAACAATGAATGTTTCCTTAAATCCCAGAAAAGCCCCATATTTAGAGTTAAGGCCAAGGATTAAGGTCTATATTGTAAAGCTAAGGGGAAAAAACAAAACACACTTGTCTTTAGAAGACCAAAAACAAAACTTCCATTGTATCATTTTATCTTTGTTGATGGAGCAAAACTCAACACTTGAATTAAAAATAGAAAGGAACTCATTGAGTATGAAAATCTATAGCTAACATTATACTTAATGGTAAAAATATTAAATCCCTTCCCCTAAGATCAAGAAGAGTACTTAAATGTCCACTTTTATCAGTTCTATTCAACATTATGATGAAGGTCTTACCCAGTGAAACAGACAAGAAAAAAAGTCATAAAGATTGGGAAAAAATAAAACTCAGTAGTTGTAAACAACATGACTCAAATGTAGAAAATCCAAAGAAATCTACAAATTACTGAACTTTAAAGTGAAGTTAAAATTGTTGGATTTGGGGTGCCTGGGTTAAGCCTCTGCCTTTAGCTCAGGTCATGACCTTAAGGTCCTGGGATCAAGTCCTATATAGGGCTCTTTGCTCAGCAGGGAGCCTGCTTCTCCCTCTTTCTCTGCCTGCCTCTCTGCCTATTTGTGATCTCTCTCTTTGTCAAAGAAATAAAGAAAATCTTTTAAAAAATTTTTGGATTTGAGGTCATTTTATAAAAATTTAGAAATACAAGAAACAATTTAAAATTAAAATAATACAATTTATATCACTCTCAGCCATCTTTATGTGGAATACATTTTACAGATATGTGTAAGATTTCTACATTTAAAGCTACAATGCAAATTTTGCCGAGAAGTTACAGAACTCAAATACATGAGGAAACATACCATGTTTTGGATTGGAAGATGACTTTTTTTTTTTTTTAAGATTTTACTTATTTATTTGACAGAGAGAAACACATCTAGAGAGGGAACACAAGCAGGAGGTGCGAGAGGGAGAAGCAGGCTTCCTGCTGAGCAAGGAGCCTGATGTGGGGTTCAATGTGGGGCTCAATACCAGGACTCCAGAATCATGATCTGAGCCGAAGGCAGGTGCTTAACAATGGAGCCATCCAGGTGCCCAGGACGATGACATTTTAAAGATACCTCTAGTTTCAATGCAATCTCAACTGAAATCCACCAGACTTTTTGCAGAATTTGACCAATAATTTTAAATTTATATAACTAAGCAAAAAATCTGGAGTATTCAAGAAACTGTTTAATAAGTAGAATAAAATAAACAAATAGACTGGTGAAATGGAATACAGAATGGAGAAATAGACCCACACAATAAGGCCAATTGATTTTCAAGAAAGATGCCAATTCAAGGCAATGCGGAATCGAAAGTCTTTTTGACAAATAATGCTGGAACTATTAAATTCCCATATGGAAAAAAAGGACGTTGAAAGCTACTGCTGTGACCATTGCCATCACTCCTACTACTGGCATCCAGTTGCTAGAGGCTATGGATGCTTCGAAATAGCCTAGAAAACAGAGGATAACCCCACCCCTCAATAAAGGATACTCCAGTCTGAGATGTCAATAGAGTCCAGACTGACAAACTCTGATCTAAATGTTAATGCTAAACCAGGAGAGTATTTTTACAGTCTTGGGGTAAGCAAAGAGTGTTTTGAATAAGTCACAAGACACTTAATTATAGAAAATGATAGAATCTCCTGATTAAAGAGAAATTAAGAGGGGAATCACAACTCAGAGAAAATATATACAGTACAAATATCTGTCCAAGGTGTTATATTTAGGATGTATAAGGAACTCTGAAAAATTATTATTAAAGACAATCTAATAAAGAAGTGGGCACTTCATCAAAGAAGATGTATGAATGGCTGAAAACAAGGGGATATATACATATTAGTCATTGGGGGAATGCAAATTAAAACCACAATGAAACATTACTGTATCATACTTAGAATAGCTAACTTTTTAGGGGCACCTGGGTAGTTCAGTTGGTTAAGCATCTGCCTTTGACTCAGGTCATGATCCCAGGGTCCTGGGATGGAGCCCTCCCTGCTCAGTAGAGAGACTGCTTCTCCCTCTCTGTCTGCCCCTCCCCCTGCTTATGCTTGCACTCTATCTCAAATTAATAAAGAAAAAAATCTTAAAAAAAAAGAATAGCTAACCTTTTAGAAGACTGAAGATCTGAAGTATTGGCATAGATGTGGAACAACTGAATCTCTTACACATTGCTAATGAGAATGTTAATTGGTACAACCAGTTAGGAAAGCCATTTGACAGTTTCTAATAAATGTAATTGCATGCTCAATAATTTTATTCCTATTTATTCAAGAGAAATGAAAAACCTATGCCCAGCTGCATATGCATTTCATGGAATCTGTGTTCATAATAGGCAAAAGCAAGATGCCCACTGACAGGAGAATTGATAAGAAAATTATGGTATATTAATATAGGGGCATGCTACAAAGTTATAAAAAAGGACCAATCTATCCATTCTAGCAATAACATGGATGAATCTCAAAAATATTACATTATAAACTAAGCCAGACGTGAAGAACATATACTATGTGATTCCACTTATATGAAGCTATATGAAGCTATAGATTAGGACAAAACCAATTTATAGAACAGTTGCCTCACAGGAAGGAAGGGGCAAAAAGATGAAATTAAATATGATCAGACCAGAATAAGACAGTGGTGCAAATTATCACTAGCTGAGATTAGATTTCTCTTCTGTCAAGAAAGGGGGAAGAGTTTATTCAATCAATGAACAAATTCTCATCACAGCTCCAACATGGTTCTGACAATCTATGAAGCAGTAAGTAGGGCCTATTCAGAAATTTCCTGACTACTCCATCACTAGCAATGGACCTGCAAATCCAACCACAGTTCCCACGTCCTCCTTCCTTGTCTGGGGTTTAACCAGGATAAGAATTACAATCGTACAGGGGATTCTAATTTTCAGGCCCTATCTCGGACAAAAACTCTCTTTCAATTGTGTTCAGGAAGAATTTGTTTCTGTTTCTTTTATTCTTTTTTTCATGCACTGGCATGGGATTAAAGTGTTAAAGTTTTCTGCTGATTATTTGTGAGCCACTAGAGAAGAGCATTATGGAAGAATAATGAAATTAAAAAAAAAACAACCTCAGCCATCTCATAGAGTTGCAGAAGTTAATGAGAATAATGGGCTCATAAATAGGCTTATTTAAACATAAACTCATGTTAACTTTCTGAAAGAACTTTATTTAGAAGTTTCACATCTATCCCTTTTGGTTTTATAAAATGTAAATAAGAGATCATTATACCTATTATATTTATCCCACATTCTTGTTCCGTGTGATTAATTAGAATAAATAAGAAAGTGTATCTATTTTAAAAACACAAAACACTACACAGAAGCATAGAACAACCTCATAATTACCATAAATTTATGTATCAAAAGTATATATTTTTATTAACCAGATAATGAAATAAATTAACAGTTATTGGACACCTTCTGTATGCTTGTGTTTTTAGAAGGTGTCTCACTTGTTCTTTACTGTGAAGAAGCGGATTCAGAATGTTAATTTTCCTAAAGTCTTGAAATTTATCTTAATTTGTGGTATTATTTTAAGTGTCCATGTGAGCTGGCTTTATTTCTGGTATAAAGTGGGAAATCAGTTGAAGCAAATAACAAACTTGCTCAAAGATAAACACCTACACAAGCAATAGAATAGGAATGCAAAGTCGGCCCCATGCTCTGAGGCAGTTAGAATTGCATACAATCTTGCCTGCAATTCTCCATGTATTCAAAAGTTAGGCAACGCTGATTGTTGGCGAAGGACACATAGTGATGCCATCAGGGCTAGAATGGTCCATGAGAACATTTTTAACGAAGATTAAAGGATGGGGGGAGAACTTAAAAAAATGCTACATACCTAATAAATATAAATGCATATTTGTTTTCCAATCTTCTTACCATCCCGAGGTCTTTTTTAGAAAGGCTAAATTATTAGCATATTGATTAGAGTTTTGACTGGTCTTTTCTGCACAAACTATAAAGAAGGTAGTCTGGAGTTCTTCCAAGTGGAGTGAAAATTTAAAGACTCTTTGGACAAACAGTCTAAATGTAACATCCTTAAAATTGGGTGATTATTTCTCCTGATCTTTTGTAGTTTCCTCACCCATAATTTTCCCCACCCATAATAATTCAACAATATTTTTTTTTAGTACTTTGATTTTATAAAGTTATTTCTAAAGGCATTAAACCTTGTTTTAATGGAATAAACATCTTTCTCTTTGCTCTCATAGTTAGTCTATGTGACATTGAGTTATAGCAAACTATTTCACTTAATTAAAGTTAATGTGATTTAGCTATACAAATTACGTATGTAATTACTAACACAATTATAAATCTAACAGATTTGGGAAGAAACAACTGAATCTTGGGGGATAGAAGAGCATTTCTCCTGGTTGCAAGCATCAGCAGCAGAAGGCACCAGAAGGAATGTATTACAGAGGGGATGGGGAGCATAGCATTTACCTGCAGTGTTGGTGAAGTGGAAGCTTTAGCTAACTGATGTGACCTAACAGTAATCAGGGGCGCTCTTGATAATATGCTCAAGGTTATTTACCATTACCTTCCTGACCACCCTTCAGGCTTATCAGCCACTGCTATTGCTTAGCTACCCGTATTTCTAATGCAGGCTGTATTTGATCTGCGGGTGGTTGATCCAGGACATGATTACCCGGGTAGACAGGTTGCTTCCCGAAAGCCTGGACGGCCCCCAGACCTGCCTCCCTGAGAGAGAGTCTCTTTCTGTGTTTGATGTATTTCACTTAGCCGAATGCTCCCTACATGATCTCACTTACGTGTGGAATTTAAGAAAAAAACCGAAACACAGAGAAGCAGAGAGCAGAATAGCGGTTAGCAGGGTAGAAGTGGTGGGCGAAACAAATGTTAGCCAGAAGGTGCAAAGTTGCATTATGTAGAACAAGTAAGTCTTAAGGATCTCATGCACATTGCAATGACTATGTTTAATACTAATGTACTGAGCACTAGAAATTTGTTGAGAGTAGATTTCAGGTGCTTTCTTGGACACACACGGCAAAGGTAACTATATGAGGAGATGATATGTGAATTAGTCGGACTGTATTAATCATTTCACTATGTATATGTATACCAAATCATAATGTTATACACCTTATGTATAATTTATATTAAAATTTTTAAAAATAATACTATTAAAAAAGAGAGTCTCATAGAACATGCAGCTGCAGGGGACGTATGCTTTACTGGAAACAATCTTAAGGGATATTTATCAAGAAGTACTCTCCTTTAGAGAACCATTGGCCTCTTTGGAAATTCCTTGATGAGACAATGCTTTTTCTTTTACTCTGGGGAAGTATCCCGGTCTTAAAACACAGTTCCTCCAAGAAAAGAAGAATCTCTCATTCTGACGGAAAAGACTTGTTTGGTCCCATTCTGAACTTTCCGAATTCTTTCATTAAACTCAGCATAGAACATATCGAAAAACTCAGAATGAGCGATTCGGTGGCAAGGTGGCTTTAAATGGGAATATAGCTCTCGTAAAAGAATATAAGATGTCCTGAAAGCATCGCTCATACGCAACAAAACTGAAGACTACTCTTAGTGTTAATCAATATCTGGAAAATCCATATTGATTCTCCACACCGCAGCTGCCCCAGTTAGCATTCTGCACTCTTCTCACTTTTTCTCTCTCCGTTTTCTGTGATCTTAACCCTTTTCTCTCTGCAATATTGCTTGAGGACTGTCAAAATAGATGTTATCTGAGGACCCCAAATAGTGGTGATAGAAAGCAAAACACGCGCAAAATCTGGAAAGTGGTGGCATGGAAATTTGGAAAGAGGGCTCATTTATTACAAAAAAAGAAGTTAAGTTCCACAGTTAAGACTGGTGGAAATAGCAATCTTTCAAAAATTTTTTACACATTGCTGATTGGCCCACATATTGCATATATTGCATATTGCTTCACATTTATTTGCGGAATAAAGCCATCAGGAAGCCCAACAAGGAGCCTCAGGACAACATCTAAGATGCCGCTTCCTGGAGGTGCAGATGCCACATCACTGCTCTGAAGTTTACCTGTTTGCATTGCCCTTTAGAGGTCTCTTTTGAGTGGTTTGCTCTCTGCTATAGAGTTTACCTGGAGACAGAATTGTCAGTATATTTTATGTCACTTTTTTGTGTGCTGGCTAGAAAATGTTACAGCAGGCTTTATTCTTAAGAAAGAGAAATGTATCTGTTTTTCAAAACATTCTTCCCTAAGGTAAAATTGTCTGTACTCTTCGTGGGTTTTTTTTCTTTTTTCTTTTTTTTTTTTTAGTAGTTGCCATGAAGCCTGTATTGTTATAAATATGTGAACAGCAGCTACTGGTCACTACATTTCCTCCACCAGACTTGTCCTCTTTCCACTTTCTTCTCATTCCATGTTTCCAGAAATGGGAATTGGGGAGTAATTGTAGAAAACTCCCTGAGCTTCTGGAACCCAAACTAAGCATGTGACTCTCAGTCAAGAAATGTATCAGGCATTGTGAGGGATACAAAGATGAGACTAAGACAGATTTGTCCTTACCATGGGACACAGATTCTATCATGAAATTACTGGTTTCCAGGGGCGCCTGGGTGGCTCAGTTGGTTGGACAACTGCCTTCGGCTCAGGTCATGATCCCGGAGACCCAGGACCGAGTCCCACATCGGGCTCCCTGCTTGGCGGGAAGCCTGCTACTCCCTCTCTCACTCCCCCTGCTTGTGTTCCCTCTCTGGCTGTGTTTCTCTGTCAAATAAATAAAGTCTTTAAAAAAAAATACTGGTTTCCAGATGTCTGGTAGGGACATTAAATATTTTAAGAAGCTCAAACAAGCAGAATATATGACTATGGAAGCCTTCTTGGGGAGCTTAGCTTGAAGCAGTGCCTTTGACAATAGCTAGGATTTCTATTAGCCAAGATACAGAAGGAAGTCATGGCTACATTCTGCACCATGGCTGGTAATATGGTAAATGTTCATTCCATGTTCTAAGTGACCCCAAAGGTGGTGATGCTGGCCAGTGTGTCACTGTGGTTAGGAGCACAGACTCTGGATTCTCTCTGGTTTTGAATCCCATTTCTGATATTTACCAGCTGTGTGACCTGAGGCAATTTTCCTACACTTTCTGTGCCTCAATTTACTTATTTGCAAAATGGGAGTAACACTGATACTTAACATAGAGGGTTATTGGGAGAATTAAAGTATTTATTTCAGTACCTGCCAGGTAAGATTAGACATAGTTTGGAAACTGACTCTGAAAAGCTCTGAAAGCACAAAACTTTGTATTCATCCTGGAGGCAATGAATTCTTTTTCACTCACTTAGTTATTCTGTGAAAGATTGGTTTGGAAAAATAAAATGATTATATATTAAAAGAAGTGATGGGGGTGGGGAATGCTAACTCCAGAATTCAGGGCGTAGTACATACTTTTAAACAATGACACTGTACGGTGCTGGGTTGTTTTGTTTTGTTTCTGATAATCAGAATACATTAAAAAGAACATATGAATCTGGGAACCAAGAGGTAGAAGTAGGAATGGATCCTCTAAATATTACCGTTATGGTTTAGCTCCACATATTTTGTCTCTATTATCATGATGTGACACTATTAATAGCTTTCGGAGGAGGAATGCTAGCATCTGGACCCAAACAATGGTCTATGGAATTGAAAACTGAGACTTCCATGAGGCCACTTTTAGCCTGACACCAGACCTACAGAAAAATAAGTTAGTTTTTGGCTGACTGATTGATCCTGTTTCTCAATGGAGAATAGTATGAGGGCTGCACCATGTATATAAGGAGGAGGATATCTGGAACTCAGGACTTTTCTTTTACTTACTAGTAACTAGCAGGAACCCACTGATAAAGGTTAATGGAGGATTATAATCCTGTAATAGAAGTAAGACAACCAAAAGCTAACATAACATGCAAAGAAAGTTTTGGGTCACCCCACGAGAAAAAGAACCTAGTCCACTGAGATGTTGATAGAGGGCAGACTTAACAAAGAAGGAGATGAGCAAGAAATTTGGAAATACACACCAAATGTCATGACCCGTTGTAGAAACAGGAATCACAGTAGCTATCAATATGCTATAACTATGCCCATTATCTCCATATGTATCTCTATAGGTATCCGTTAACCTCTGTCTTTCCTTCCCCCTCACCTTCCCCTACTACTGTGCAGAGTATGGAGTTGGTAATTAATTTTATAACTGAGTCCATATTTAAATTCGTATCAAAAACCTCATCAATCATTGTCACAACTAATGCCAGGGTGTGTGTAGTGGCTGGGTCCCTGGGGATGAGACTTGTCCTGAGTCTGGGGTTGGCCTGGGACCTAGGTCTGTGAGGCAGGCCTCATGCCTGGCTCTTTAGGAGGCTAGCTTATTGCCAGGGCAGTTTGGGTGCCTGAATCTTTGGCCACGGACCTGAGCGCTGAGGCTGAGGACTGACCTGGAGCTGGGTGCATGGGGCCAGTCCTAGACCCTGGGTCCACAGGAAAGAACCTGGGCTCTTGATTTGTTAGAGCCTCAGGCCACAGAGGTTGTTCTGGCACTGGGCTGGACTGAGAGCCTAGTGCTATGGAGCTGGCCCGGCATTGAAGAAGGCTCTGAAAGTTGAGGTCCATGGAGAGTTCTGGTGTTCACTCTTCTTCTCTCAACCAACAGGGAGGGTATATCCCTCTGTGCTTCACTGCCTGGGCTTGGGGAAAGGGAAGCTGTCTTTCCTGCACTTTTGAATGTGTCTTTTTTCATTTCTGTGCTCCATCCAGGTGTTATAATCTCTCACCTGGAATCCTTAGCTCTTCTGAAGGTATTTTCTGCATGGATAGTTTTTCCAATTGATGTTTCTGTGAGGGGACAAATGATGGACACTCCCATTCTGCCATCTTGTTAACAATACTCTGTATCTTTCAGAGTGATGATCAAGAAACATAGAACTATTTCTTCTTCAGCACTTTATTTGTGTTTGACTTAAATGACAACTCAACCAGAGAGAGCTTTCCTGACTATCCTATTTAAACTATCACCTTTCCAACCTCCGTATTGTTTCCCACTTTGCTTTTCTTCATAATACTTATTGGTACCTGGCATTGTAGTCTATATGAGGTTGTCATAAGGGCATAGATTCTGTTCACTTCATTATCTCAAGATGCTAGAATAATGACAGTTGTGTATAAAAACTCAGTAAACAGGGGTGCCTGGGTTGCTCAGTTGGTTAAGTGACTGCCTTTGGCTCAGGTCATGATCCCGGAAACCCAGGATCAAGTCCCACATCTGGCTCCCTGCTTGGCAGGAAGACTGCTTCTCCCTCTCTCACTCCCCCTACTTGCGTTCCCTCTCTAGTTGTGTTTCTCTCTGTCAAATAAATAAAATCTTAAAAAAAAAAAACAAACTCAGTAAAATTTATTGAATAAATTTATTAAAATATGCAATTTAGTAAAATTTTATTTATTCATGTAGGTAATTTAAATATTTTGTTAGAATTATTGTTATTTATTCTACCATTTTTGGTTTTTTAATTATGGTAGAATTACTTTTTTTTTTTTTTAAGCAGAAAAGCGAGAGGTGGGGAAGGGGCAGATGAAGAGGGAGAGAATCTTAAGCAGGCTTAACGTCCAACATAGAGCCCCACACAAGGCTGGGTCTCACAACCCTGAGATCATAACCTGAAGCAAAAAATCAAGAGTTGCCACTTAACCAACTGAGCCACCCAGGTGCCCAATTATGGTAGAATTAATTTAATTTAATTTAATTTTATTTATTTTTTAAAAGATTTTATTTATTTATTTGACAGAGAGAAACACAACGAGAGAGGGAACACAAGCAGAGGGACTGAGAAAGGGAGAAGCAGGCTTCCCGCCGATCAGGGAGCCCGATGTGGGACTCGATCCTGGGTCTCCAGGGTCATGACCTGAGCTGAAGGCAGTTGCTTAACCAACTGAGCCACCCAGGCGCCCCAGGTAGAGTTAATTTTATGTATCCTCCTCCTTTCTTTTGTTAGAGTTATTATGATGAATGATTCTTTTTTCAATTGCATTTCTGAGTGATTTATATGCAATTTTCTTTTTAAAAGTGGTATATTTTTTTTAAAGATTTACTTTATTTATTTGACAGAGGGAGACATAGCTAGAGAGGGAACACAAGCAGAGGGAGCGAGAGAGGGATAAGCAGGCCTCCCGCCGAGTGGTAGCGCGATGTGGGACTTGAACCAGGGTCTCCGGGATCATGACCTGAGCCGAAGGCAGTCGCCCAACCAACTGAGCCACCCAAGCGCCCCTAAAAGTGATCTTTTTTAAGGGCATTTTGTATTGGCCATTTTTTGAACCCTATTACTGATTCTTAAAATACTGAAGTTGATTCACTTGCATTTTCTAGATATATATTTATATAATTGGGTGCTGAAAATGGTTGGTTGATTGGTAAATTAATGGAATATTCTGTATAGACTGCAACTTTCCTGTTCATATTAGTAATATATTTTAACCTTTATATTGTTAATGTTAAGCATGAGGCTTAAAACTTACTCTATATCCCTAACTAGTAATTGCTGAGTGCTTGCTGATGCATTTTTACATCTCTTGCCACCTAAATCCTGTTAAGTATGGAAATATACTAAGGCAGAAGAGCCAAGAATTGATTCTCACTGCAACTGGTCAAAATCTGTAAATGAATCATTTGCTTTTTTTTTGGTCCCATTCAAATCCTCTTATAAGAAATTACAGGAGGAAGAGTAAATTAAATTCAGTGACCTGATATATGCCGCAGGTATGCAAATAACTTCATTTGTTGTCAGGCTGAGGAATTTCAGGTTTCTATGCTTCCCTTACTCTTTCCCATTCTAATCTGAGAAATGCTCAGTGGCTCAGAAAGAGGAGGATAAACCACACTCAAGGAGTCAGCACATCTATCCATTTTCTCATCCTAAAGGTAATTACCCCTCAGTAGATCTAGTGGCCAGAAAAGACTCTACGAAATATTCAGAGATTAAATTTTTTGCAAAGATTCTCCCTGGATGGTAGTGAAAAGGCTTCTGAAGACCCTCCACTGAGTGAATGTAAAATATTAGAGGAATCTTTTAACTACCAAAACTATACCCATGGAATCATTTGATTTAAGGAAAAGCCTGGATCACTGGTAATATTCTAATCTTCATAAAGCCCTTGGCTAAATTCCATGGGGTTTTTTTTCTTCATAATAGGGCAGATGAAATTCTTACTAATATTTCATATATACCACCTTACTGAAAATAATACAAATATTTTATAGACAAGAGTGCAGCTATAACAACATGAATTAAAAAGTGTATATGTAGAAGTGGTGATTCACTCCTAAATTTTACTTCATGGTTTGAAAAAATTATTACTTTTCTAAATAGAGGTGAGGCAATCACAGTTCAGATTATAAACAAAAAGGTTTTTAGGCATTACTTAGAACTTCTCACACATGGCATCAGTCTACCTTTGTTCTTCAGAGAGAATTAATTCTTCCTCTAGAGTGCCAATTGATCCCTGATGTTGTATATGGAAAAAATGTCATGTGCATTCCAAATGCCACAGAGATCCTAAAAGGGAACAAATAGATGAAACTCATTAGAATACTCATGAAAGATTATTGAATGATTAGAATACAAAATTAGAGAACTTTAATTTACAAAACAAAAGAAACAAACTACCTGTATGACCTTTATATATATGTTTTAAATAACTCAGAAATAAAATTATAACCTATGTATTTTACAGTTTCTGATGATCTGGGTTACTTTCTTCATACTAGACTATATTCACCAATATTCCAGCCCCTCCATTTTTCTAGTCAGGTACTAGAAACTTCAGCGCTACTCAGTGGAGCTCATACCTTCTGGAATGTTCGAAATTGGTGTTCCATAAACATAGAATGAATGTAAATTTGAATTACAGAATATCTGAGTTATCTTTGGAATTAATTGTTGTGTAAATGTGCTAATATTTTTCTCACTAGTTCAAAGTGCACTGGTGCAAAGTGCAAAGTGTTTGCTTATCTTATACCGGGAATCTTTTAATCTGAAATCCAACAAGATGCTCTGAAGGATATTCATCATTATTCAAATAAAATAGACAAACCTTAAAACAAAACAAAACAAAAATTGGAATGCCATTACTTTGTGCTTCCTCTAATACCTAGCTTTGCTTATTAAAGAAAACTGACATAAGACTTAGATATTACTTGATAGACTCTATTAGTGCTGACATTCCATCTGACAGCTTTGAAAGAGACTTTAAACTAAATTATTCAGTGATTTTTAAAAATAATGATCCAATGAAACAAATATGAACAAAAATTCAAAACATGTATAAATCCATTCCCCCACCCCCACCATATACTTTCTCAGACTGCATTTGTACAATGCAATTCCAAATAATTCTCTCCATTCTTCTTTGCTTAGGAAGTCCAAACACAAAGGCTACTAGTGTTTCTAGATCCACCCCCCCCGGGTGACAGTATAAATTATGAGCTCAAACACAGAATAGAGGATTTGACAGACATTCTGAGATCTGAACAAAACCCACATGAGTAGATAACTTTGACAAGGAAATTGATGGTAACTTTTTAGTAAAATGTCTTTTTCTGAGATCTAATGTAGACACAGGCTTTCTTTTGAAATTCTTGTTGCCTCTTATGTTCAGAGCCTAAATATAGTTTGAGGGGGATGAATCTCTAGCTCTTCTCTAATGGACTCTCAGTTTTATTTCACTTTTTCTGAATAGATGACAGCCACCTGCCATCATTTTCCACTGCTCATGGTTCAGAGCATGGGAAGAGACACCCTTGATTTTTTTTCTTGTTTTCTTCTTCTTCAAACTGTTGTCTTAAGAAGAGTCAAGTGATGAACCAGAGTATTTGCTAAAATGTGTTGCCCGGGTTGCCTGGGTGGCTCAATTGATTAAGCATCTGCCTTTGGCTTAAGTCATGACCCCAGGGTCCTGGGATCGAGTCCCACATTGGGTTACTTGCACAACGAGAAGCCTGCCTCTACCATTCCCCTTGCTTGTGCTCTCTCTCTCTCTCTCTTTGACAAATAAATAAAATCTTAAAAAAAAAAAAAATGTGTCACCTGATGACACCCTGAATACTTCCCTAGTAGTCTGGAAAGTAAAGTCTCTAAAAAGCCAGGATCTGAATTTTTGATAAGTGAGGTTGACTTAGAATTTGTGGTATAATATCTGCCTAAGTTATGGGAAAGATCAAGAATCAATACATATAGTTATGTTTGTAACTTTTTTCCAAAATAGTGAAGTTGATGAACACATTCAAAATTAAATGTGATTGAAATAAAATGGCCAGTTTTTGTTTTTCAGGCTTACCAATATTTTTCAAACTTTTGCCAACATAGCAGATCTAGGTGAGATGCATTTTTTTTTTTTTAATGGTCTGAAAGGAGGTGTGGATGCTGGTGAACTGTATATGTGCTACTATCCTTCCCTGCTTGACATGCCCTATCCTGGAAGTATTTTTCATTCTAATGGAAACATTATTCTCTAACAAGAAAACAAGTTAAAGAAATCACTGCCATTTGAAAACCAAATTTTCACATGAAACTGTTGTTGGGCTGTAACAGTAAACTTCACGAACCGGTGGGTGTCGAATTCTGCTGAAAGACTTTCGTAAAGATAGGCCTTGATAATTATGAATCTATCCTCACTAGTTTCTTCCAATTAACTGTAAGCTTTATCTCATCACTTCAAAACAGTCTAGCCAAGAGAAGAGTAAACTACCAACAGACATGTTTATTTTAATGTGTGACAGTCATAGAATCCAACGCCTTGGGTTTCAAAGCGAAAGAGGGCTTCAACAGCTGGGTTTCAAAGACCATGCAAATTTGAGCAGGATGGGCCACTGAAGTGAGAATGAAAATATGGCCTTTGGCCTACTCATTTGGAGACCTCTCCTAGCTGTGCATGTGTTTTCCAAATCCATTCATCTCGTATTGAATTTCCTGCAAACTTATGGATACTTCGACCCCATTGCACAACCCACCTAATGCTTTATTCATTTGATTTGATTTATTTATATGACGCCTATTTCTTCCAGTGCTCTGATGTGAACTTAATACAAATTCAATATCCCAGGCAAACCCAGCAGCCAAAACTAGTTTTAATGAAAGCAAATACTTGCTAGCAAAGTATGGAAGGATGAGTCATGTGCTATATGCTAAGGATCCTATCAGGAGTGGGCAATGAAGGTTCCAAAGGATTTCTAAAGGTGTTCCAAAAATAAAGATCCTTTTGCCTCTGAGAGCCTTTAGAGCACACAATTGGGTTGGCAGTCACATCCAGAGCCGTGCAAAAAGAGACAAAGGTAGAAGTTTTGAAGGCAGCTTTTCTGTGACAACTGGACTGTCAGGTTTTTTTTTTTAAAGATTTTATTTATTTATTTAGTATATAGAGAGAAACAGTGAGAGAGGGAACACAAGCAGGGGGATTGGGAGAAGGAGAAGCATGCTTCCCACTGAACAGGAAGCCCAATGTGAGACTCAATCCCAGGACCCTGGGATCATGACCTGAGCTGAAGGCAGTCGCCCACCCACCCAGCCACCTAGGCACCCTGAGGACTGTCAGGTTTTAAGACCAACTTATACTCATTGCCAAACTTCTTTCCCACAGGCCTCTGGACAGATGAGGGAGAAAAATACATTTAAAAAGTAGTGATATTAGGGGTGCCTGAGTGGCTCAGTCGTTAAGCATCTGTCTTTGGGCTCAGGTTATGATTGCAGGGGGAATCAAGTCCCGCATGGGGCTCCCTGCTCAGCGGGAAGCTTGCCTCTCCCTCTCTTACTCCCCCTGCTTATATTACCTCTCTTATTGTCTCTCTCTCTGTCAAATAAATAAATAAAAATCTTTTTTAAAAAGTAGTGATATTATACCCTTCTAAAAAAATTGCAATGTTTTATGGAATTTCTGAGTTTGAAAACTTTTGAAAAGTTTGTTATCCTGAATGAAAGTGATGAGACCGCAGATTATATAAGGACAAGTATTATTTAAGATGAAAATGATGTAACTGGATGCCTGGAATTTAATTTGAGAATTAGTAAGAGCATAGACTCTGGACGACTGTGCATTCCATAGCATACGAAAAACAGCTGATAGTAAAATTCAATAATCTTTTTATCAGATATGGTGCAAGCACAAACACAGAAGCCACACATGCATCCTTGGTATTAAGGTTTGATCTATGAATTAAAGAGATACACAGGTGCTGGAAGACCTGGGTCCAGAGAGCCAATGTAGAGGGTGTCAGCCTGAAACATCAGATCGATGGTTCTCAAGTTCTCACCTGGAAGCCACTCTACTCCTTAAACATCCCCGGAAGATCTTACCAACCGGCCCAGTCTTCAGTGGTGAGGCTGGTGGTTCTTTTTAACTCCCTAAGATGACCGGGCCTCATGACTATCCATACATCTGACCCCAACCCTCTCTAGAAAACAAGGGCTCCTTACTAATCTCATGCAAATACCTTTCATTGGCAAGCTCTAACCCAGAACCACACAAAGAAGAGGATGGTGGAAAATACAGAATATAGTCCTTACCTTTACAAAGTCCTTCCCTGTAGTCTTGGGTTAGATGTCAGAAAGGGATAGCGGTCATGATGAATTGACAGCAAACTGTCCAGCCCAGTTTTTGAAAGCAACTTTGCACAAGGACAGGAAATTGTGTTTCAGATATAAAGACCTGAAAAATTCCAGAACTGGAGGGAGAAAATTCGACACTCAGTTTACAAAGTAGCTCACACTTGCACAGGCAAAATACAGAATTCTGGAAGTCTAACGTCTTAATGTTTGGTAAATTACTTTAGGGATGCCAGCTATTAAAGGATATGACCTAAAAGGAAAATTTGCTTTAAAATGGTTGAGCTACAAGTTTTTGTGGTAAGCATATATTGAGTATCTGTCCAACTCAGGAACCAATAAATTCTCCTTTGCTCTGGAAATTTATGACAACCCTAGTCGCCAAAGCCACATAATGAAATCTTGGTTCATAGTTGATGTGACCATAGGGAAGGCAGCGGGCTCAAGGGAGAGTGAAGGCATTCTTCCCCCAGGGAATTTTCGGTTAGCCTGTGCATACCAGATCTGAACTTGGTACCTCAGGGTTAGCCAAATTTTGCTTCTATGTGGGCAGGGAAGTCAATCTATGAGGAGAGAGAAATAAAGTCCAGAGAGAAGCAGGCTGAGGGGTATAATGAAGGCCCTAAATCTCTACAATTCCTATAATTCCATCTCTGTTGGAGAGAGAGAATTGTTGTCCTTGGGTTCTGTGAAACATCCCTGTGTCCATGTAGTAAATTCCATCTCCTCCGCTTGTCTGACCTATTCTTTTTTTTCTTTTTTTCTTAATGTTTTGTCAGCTGATTCCTGTTACTTGCAACATAAAGCAACAAGGGATGTTCATTACGTTTAAAATACTATTCAATTTAGAGAGCATCTCAGTTTAATTCAAGAGAGTATCTAATGAACAAAATAATGCCATTATTGCTTGCCGCCTTTCTGATTCATTTGGTCATTTCCAAATTTTTATTTTTCCTGCTGTCCTATGGTTTTTGAACTTTTAATTGACCTTCCTCCTCCTGAATCCCATCTTCCCAACTGATAAAAAGATGAAAAGAGAAACAAAATCTGAAACTCAAATCGTGTGGTTTGGACATGCTAAGGGCAGCATTAAATGAGAGACAATTAAATTTAATGACAAAAATGAGGTTATAGTAAGGCTTCAAGGTAGTCTGTTCCTAAGCCTGTGGGACAAATAAAGTACAATACTATCTCTTAGCAATATAATCAAAGTTCTACCCCAGAGATAATGCACTAGATTTCATATCAAATGACAGATTGCCAATTTCTCTTCAACAAGGTAATTGGCCACACTGGTGAGTGTATATTGCTAATATAAAATATTGTAATAGGTAATAGGAAACCTGAACTAGCAATGACAGATTTAGAAGTGAGTTAAAAATTTCGCAGAGGAGCGTTTATTTGCAACTGGCTTTCATATAAGTTTAAGAGAGAGAGAAAGATAGAGACAGAAGGGAGCAACTTCTTGTTGGTGCAAGGTTTGATTCAAAACTAAATAAATAAGAATGTAGATTATTGTAAATCGACTTCATCGTTTTCAATGGAAAAAACCATGACAATCACTTCATGTATTATTTCTAACCATTGGTTTTTTTATGATAGCATTAAAGCTGATTTTATTCACTTAGGCCAAGATGCAAAATGTGACCATGAAAGCATTCAACAGGAAACATTTATGCCTTAAATAATTCAGCCTGCAAAAGAATTTGGATCACTTAGTTTCCTTTAAATAATTTAGGGGTGGCACTTAGGGCACTGAATAACTCACCTATGAATTGTGGAGCAAAATTATGGTGTATAACTTTTTATATTTTAAATCTTAGATGTCTCTCCTCTTTTATTCCAGTATAATGAATCTGAAAAGAATTGTTTTAAAAGGAATGGGCGATGAGTAAACTCTGAAACTACCAGCTCTTAACAGCTTATCAATATTCCCTTGAGTGAATGCTCTGCAAGGAGCTGAAAGATTATAGAATATAAGGCCCATTTGTTGTAAACGTTGCTATACTTTTCCTGCAAGACTCATATCACATAAATCATTTTCCCCTTTCTGACACTATGTATTTCTTTTCTTTTCTTCTCTTTTCTTTTCTTTTCTTTTCCTTTCTTTTTTAAATCTTTTCAGGTTTTTATTTAAATTCTAGTTAGTTAACATACAGTGCAATGTTGGTTACAGGGGTAGAATTTCAGCGATCCATCACTTAGGTTCAACACCCAGTGCTCCTCACAAGTGCCCTCCTTAATCCCATCACTCAGCTAGCCCATCACCTATCCACCTCCCTCCATCAACCCTCAGTTTCTTCTCTGTCTTTAAGAGTCTCTTAGGGTTTGCTTCCCTCTCTCTTTTCATTTCTTTTTTCTACTTCCCAATGTCCATTTGTTTTGTTTTATTTTTTAAGATTTTATTTATTTGTTTGACAGAAACACAGCTAGAGAGGGAACACAAGCAGGGGGCGTGAGAGAGGGAGAAGCAGGCTCTATGGGGCTCCATCCAAGGACTCTAGGATCATGACTTGAACTGAAAGCAGACACTTAATGAATGAATCACCCTGGTACCCCAAGAAAGCCTTTCTTTTTTTTTTTTGACTTTAAATTTCTTTTTTCAGTGTTCCAAGATTCATTGCCCATGCCCCACACTCAGTGCTCTATGCAATACATGCCCCCAGTACCCACCACCAGGCTCTCCCATTCCCCCACCTCCCTCCCTCCAAGTCCCTCAGTTTGTTTCTGTGTCCAAAGCCTCTCATGTTTCATTTCTCTTCCTGAATTACCCTACTTCCCATTTCCTTTCCTTCTCCTACTGTCCTCTATATTACCCCTTATGCATCACAAGTAAGTGAAACTTTCTCTACTTGGCTTATTTCACTCAGCATAATCTCTTCCAATCCAGTCCATGTTGCTACAAAAGTTGGATATTCATCCTTTGTGATGGAGGCATAGTACTCCATTGTATATATGTAGCATATCTTCTTTATCCATTCATCTGTTGAAGGGCACCTTGGCTCTTTCCACAGTTTGGTGATCGTCTTTCTTGTGCCTCCCTTCAGGGAATCAAACCTCCGTCTCCCATGTGACAGGTGGAGATACTCACCACTATACCAACGAAGAATTACACACATCATCTGTTTTGTTTTAGAAGGAAAGACCACTGTCTCCTTGAATGTTTGATATATTGCTCTTAAAAGATGTTAGTCCTACAGTAATTAAAAAAGCTTTTAGTTTTAGGAGAATGAGTAAATTGTGTTCAGGTACATATGAGTCATGATAAAGCTTTTGGTACCAAACATCTCAAATAATTTATAGGAGATATGGATAATGAAGTCAGAGTTCTCCTCTTTGACCAAGCCAATCAAGGCATTTGCTAACTGAATTTGTTTGGTATTTAAAACACAACATTGTTTTAACAAAGCCTAATTAAAATAAAGTTAAACTATTAGGCTAAGGAACACCATGAATAAACAAATTTACATAATGAAGTGGTTTGGTTTAGAAACTTTGTTTTTGTATAGAATTTTATTGAAAACATAGCATTAAAATTAAGAGACATAAGTAACTTAAATACTTATAAGCTTGTTATACTTATTAGCTGATTTTCAGTAAATAGGTAATTTACCATTTTGTGGCTTTTTATTAAAAATAATTCCAAAAAGATCAGTTGCAACTGGCTTTTTAAAAATTGCTTTTATTGACATTTTACTTGCTATTTTATTTCCTCTGTTGATATTGCTTAATTATTACCAATAATATTTTATTTCAAAATCAACTTAAATAAGATATAATTGCATATAATAAAACTCAGGGGCACCTGGGTGGCTCAGTCTATTGAATATTAAATTCTTGGTTTCTGCTCAGGTCTGGATCTCAGGGTTGTGAAATTGAGCCCACACTCAGTGAGGAGTCTGCCCGAGATTCTCTCCCTCTCCAACTTCCTCCCCTTTGCCCTTCCCCCCAGCTTGCACATGCTTGTGCATGTGCACATGCTCTCTCAAATAAATAAATCCTTAAAATTCAGATTTGTGACTTTTAAAAAAAATATTTTATTTATTTGACACAGAGAGAGAGAGCTAAAGAGGGAACACAAGCAGGGGGAGTGGGAGAGGGAGAAGCAGGCTTCCTCCTGGGCAGAGAGCCCCATGTGGGGCTTAATCCCAGGACCCTGGGATCATGAATGAGCGTAAGGCAGAAGATCAATGACTGAGCCACCTAGATGCCCCCAGATTTGTGACTTTTGACAACAGTGTTCATCTGCCTAAATACCATTTCAGTGAGCACAGCACATTTCCGTGCTTCTAGAAAGTTCTCTTGTGCCACTTTATTTCGAGTATCTTTGATCTTCTGCCCTCCAGAGCCAGGCAACTACAAGTTTAATTTCTGTTATTATATTTTAGTTTTTCTTGGTCTGGGATTTCTTGTCACACAGTAATAAGTAATAACACAGTAATTATTATTATTATTTTTTAAAGATTTTATTTATTTATTTGACAGAGAGAAACACAGCTATAGAGGGAACACAAGCAGGGGGAGTGAGAGAGGGAGAAGCATGCCTCCCGCTGAGCAGGGAGCCTGATGCAGGGGCTCGATCCCAGGTCTCCAGGATCATGACCTGAGCCGAAGGCAGTCACTTAACCAACTGAGCCACCCAGGCACCACCCACTATTATAATTACTATTATTTTTTGTGTCTGTCTTATTTCATTTGGCATAATGCTTGTGAGATTCATCTATGTTGTTGTATGTATCAGCAGTTCATTCCATTTATTTACAGGTAGTATTATGTTGTATGAATATACAACAATTTCTTTACCCATTTGTTTTTTTGTTTTGCTTTGTTTTGTTTTTTGATGGACATTTCAGTTGTCTCCAGATTTTGGCTTTTGTGATATTTACTCCTAATTTGTTATTTATTCAAAGAACTCAGAAATAATTTTCAAGCTTAGATAAAAGTTATTAGAACAGAACAAAGACTTTAGTTTTCTTTTAGTCATTTAAGAGTTAGTTGGCGATATGTTTCCTTATCCCCAATGCTTTGGTGTATAATTCCTATAAACAAGAACACTCCTACTTAATCAAAATATAATCATCAAAATTAACATTGCTACTGTTGTACCCAAGTCGTGAGACCCCGAAAAAAGACCACCGGACACCAGAGTCAAAGCCAAGCGGCAAGGGTCGTTTATTGTCAGGTTTGAACCTGGGCCTCCGTGCGGACATTACCGGTCACACTCAGAGACCCTGAGCATACTTTTAGCGCAGCTTTTATAGGTAAGGGCAAACAAGTTACAGAGTTTCCCCAGTTACAAGCACATGATTGGTTGACATTCTCCCTAGTTTACTGGTTGCCTTACGACTGGCCTTGGCCCCCCAGCCCAGCAAACCGCAAGATGTCCGATGGTCAGGTAGGAGGCTCCGGGAGTGATCACGTAGCCATATTCCTGGGGCTAGATAGCCGGGCTCAGAGAGTGCTTTTGTAGCCATATTCCCGGAGCCAGATGGCCATTATCTCTCGTTCTTAGATCTGAAGGCGTGGGGAGAGTCCTTGTGGTTACAGGGTGGCTATGGGGGGGCTGCTAGGGTTTTTCCACTTTCCCAGGGTCTAGCAAGCGAGTGTACAGAAGCCAGGTGGCTGCTAGGGATATAAGGCATAATGGTCCCAGTTTTATTTTTCACGCTTCTCACTACATGATCACCATGGAATCTATAGAAGCTGTTTAAATTTCACCTGTTTTCCCAAGAGTTTAAACAAAGGTTGCATGTTGCCGTTCTTTTTCTTTTTCCAACTGAAATAGAGTTGACATACAATGTTACATTAGTTTCTGGTATACAATATAACATGTTGCAATTTTTTTAATGCCTTTTAATCAAAAACCAGTTGACTTAGTTTTTCTTGTCTTTCCCAATCTTACTTTTTGAAGAATACAGCCAGTTACCTTCAGCATTCCTCAGTTGGGATTTTGTCTGCTGTTTTCTCATGATTAGATGTAAGTTATACATTTTTTTTGGCAATAATCCCAAAGAAATAATATATTCTTTTCACTGTATCCTATTAGGTGGTACACAATTTTAATTTGTCCAGTTACTGGTGGTGTTAACTTTGATCATTTTATTAAGGTGGCATCTGTTATGTTTCTCCATGCAAAATTACTCATGTGCCCTTTTGTGATTAATAAGTATTTTGTAGAGAGGTACTTTGAGACTATGCAAATTCCCTTTGCTCATAAACTTTAATCATTTTAGCATCCACTGATATGTCTTGGGTAAATTAATATTACTAAGCCAAATTGTGATTTTCTAATTCTAGCATTCACTCTACATTTATTAGTTGAAATTGTGCCAAAAGAAAATGTTCTCTCTTATCAGAATACTTTTATTCATTTGTTTATAGGGTATGGCTTCATGGGTTCCTATTTTTTAAATAGTGTCTTATTTGTTATAGTCATTATTTACTTTGATATCAAAATTATCTTAAATGTGACCAGATAATCTTCATAAGCTAGGTTTTTGTTGTTGTTGCTGTTGTTGTTCTTTTAGCATGTCTCCATCATTTGAGCACTTTCTTCTTTCTGATTCAAGACTTTTCAGGCTCATTTTTTATTCTCTGCCCCAGCTTTAAAATTAGCCATTCCACAAAGAAGCCCTCGTTCCTTTCAGTAGAAACCAACATCTAGACTTGAGCTGTGCTTTTGCTATTGGAGTGTCACTACCCTAGACCTTCTCAGTGGATAATTAGGGGAAGTATGTATGTTAATACATATATATATTTAAACATATAAATATCTGTATAATATTTATCTATCTATATCTACATCTATCCATGAGTTCAATTGATACCTTCAATTCTAGTTCTGTAACAAAGTGTTCATTCTAATTCATCCCCTTTTCATATTTGAAACCCTCTTCTTTGAAAAAACAGATATCTTATTGATGTGGAAAACAAAGAAAAAGAAAAAATTAAATTTTCTTACAACTTGTGGTCCATTTTCAACTCTCTGAAACAGGTAGAGTGAGTTTCCTCTAGAACCTCAGCTGCCTCAAAGTTGACACTTCGCTAAATTGAAAGGCAAACTTAGCTTAACATTACCCCAACCTCCCATGATCCTGTAAGTCTACTTTAACATAAAAATTCATTTGGAAACTTCCTTTATCTCTATGTTCCTCCACCAAGTTATCTGTTAACAATCATCCTCCACCAATAGACATCTGAAGAGTCTCATGACTCAGGTTTTACTAGACAATAATCAATGACCTTTTCCTAACAACAGCTAGCTCCTTCAAGGTCCTGCAAACCGTGCTTCCAAAATTCCTTAGAGAATTTTGCTAAACCCTCTTGCTAAACCCTCCCGACTTGAAAGCATAGAATCAGTCACCCCTCACAACCCTGGGTGTAGATCTTTCTGCCCACAGGACCTGTTCCCATGCTTTAAAAAAACGTTTTGCTCTGAAGACATCTCAAGAATTCTTTCTTGACCATTTGCTTCCAACTCCAGCACTTTCACTTCTCCATAACCTTCAATCTGTAACTTAGGGAATTCAGTCTTTCAGCATGTTTCCAATCCCCTATGAACACTTATCACCACCTCCTTACTCCTTATGCAGATGTTGTCCTCACCTTGCTGGAGTTCTGTTAACAACCTACCAGGGCCACTCACCGGTGAGTAGACACATTCTTCATCTTGTTCTGACTCCAACATCTTCTGCCAAATGATTGCCACTGTCCCCAACCCTGACTGACACCTACCTTGCTTGGCCCCTCCTAAAGACTAGATTATTTAGGAAGAAAAAAAAGGAGAAAAGAAAGCAGGCAGAAGTTATATTTGAATGGTTTATAATCTCAAACGGGATTTCAAGTTGTCTATTCAATCACTACTTCAGGGTAACTAACCAGATAAAGAGAATGAACTATGGCTTTTCCATTTTTATATAAGAAACATGTTGATTAATATATTATTCATTTGTAACTATTACATTTAAGAACTATCAGATCAAAAGTTTAGAACTGAGAGAGGAACTGCAATTCATCATCTAGTCACTTTAGAGCTAAAGTGGGATGACAAAGGTAGGATGATATTCTCAAAGTCATATAATTGGTAGGCATCAGAACATTTGAGTTTAGTTAATAAAATTGGAAAAAAACATTTTTATATCTTTAGTTTCCCCCCACAATTTAGATTTAGTTTTTCATAAATGCCAATAAAGACCTTTTCAGAATGATTCATTATTTCTGTGGTATAGGCAAAAAACAAAAACCAAAAAACAATACCCATCATCTATTGAGTACCTATTATATGGCATATACTATAGAAAAGCTTTCCATTGGCTTTTCATTGATCATTTGGATTTTATTATTTGTATATTATAAGAACACTGAAATGCCAAAAGGTTAATTCATTTACCTAGAGTTATACTTTTAGAAGTGGTAGAATTAGGTTTTAAAAATAAATATGTATGATTCTACATCTCTTCTACTATGTTGAAGAACCTTGCTATATTTTGGGCACAGGTCCATGCATTAGTATTAATGAAGTTAGCTTAATAAAAACAATGAAATTTTTGCTTATATACTTGAAAAGCCCTGGATGAAGTCTGATTTCAGCTGCAGCTTGATCAAGCCACAGATTCCAACTAGGGCCTTGTCCCATGTTATTTTTCTGTGTCTCTCAGCTTAACAATGCTCCTTTCTACATATTTTCTCTGTTCTCAAGTTTCTATGAGGGGCAAGTTGGTTTTAGGAGTTATTGCCTATATTCAACCAGATTTCAAGTCTGGGGAGAGAGAGGGAGTCTTTTTCCTCAGGATTCTTGGCAGAAACTCCATCATGTCTCACTGTCTCTGGCTTTGTCATATTTCCATCCCTTGACTAATTACTATGGCTAATTAAAGTTGTCTGCTGAAGCAAATCTCCCAAATCCCCCAGCATGACATTGGAGTAGTTGTAAAGGAAGTTTGGAGCACCTCTTTAAAAGAAGAAAACTGAAGGGATGTTAGGTGGCATAAGCAAAGGATGTTTACTAAATGTCATAAAGAATTATAACAAGTAGAGCTTCTGATTCTGTTCTGGTTAACTGCCATTTACACTGCCCCAGTGGGCCAATGTACCTCACACAGCACTGCCTTGAATGTGCCCGAGGCTTTATGGTTACATCACGGCCAAGAACATGGGTGTCCTGGGGTTCGGAGTGGGGAAGGTGTTTTACTTTTACCAGCATCTCTCAAGCCTCCACACTCTGCCAGTGTCTCAGCTGCAGAATTTAGTCACTTTTTTCCTGATCTTTCTTTTGTTTTTTGGTTTTATTTTTAATAAACTTATTATAGACATGTATCCAATACACCTGCATATATACATACAGGTGTACATGAAAGCAATCCCTATAAAATCAAGGATTAACAGTTTAAAGCAAAAACTATTATATATCTTACCTACTTTACACAGAACAATCTAACAAAATATCCTGACTTTCAGGTGCCCAATTATTTACTAAGAGATAACCTCACACTGTTATGGTAATTTTTCACTCTCTATATAATTAATATATTTACAAGACATGGTGATATAATAGTTCCTTGGCTTTAAGAAAACATACTGTGTCTATCATATATACATTATATAAAACATTTCTTGGATCAGTCCATCCTTTATTGACCACAGGTTTGACAGACAATTGTGAACATCCTCCATAAAAAATATAATCACCTGCACCTATACAACTAGAAGTATTTTAAAACAAGAATAATCCTGATCTTTCTTAATTCCCATAATTTACCATTAGCACACTTTTCTCCCGTGACATCTGCTTTCACTTAGTTCCAGATTCTTACTGCCTCTCTGATCTTCCCTCTCTGAAGCTGACAATAATATTTCAAAAGTGAAAAGAAAAAAATCAAGTTTTAAATTTCTCATTTTATTTCAATATGCCCATCCAGAAGGACAAGCTTAACATGAAACTTTATGTATCACATTTCTTTTTTGGACCTTTTAGTGCATATAAAGCTGACTGTCCAGGGACAATCAAGTGTATTTATCATCTCCTTAAGTAAAAATGTAATATATTTTCCAATTTTCTATGTTGCCAGTGAACTCTTGAAAAGTAGTTCTCAAGCTGGGTGATTTTGTCCTAACCAGAAGTACAAAAGATAGAAAATGCTTAAGTGGAAAGTTTGATTTTTTCAAATGCCATGGTTAACATCAGAGATAAGAATTAGATCATGAATCAGTTAAGGAAAACTAAATGGAATACTTAATTCATGTCATGCCGGATGTTGGGAACAACATTTTCAGCCTATTGCTATTGATTCGGTAACTTCTTACCTGGATGTACTTCAATCTTAGAATTCTCTCCTTTAGTTAAACATTGTTTTGTTTTGTTTCATTATGTTTTGTTTTTGGTTTTGGTTTTTTTCCTTAAATGGTTATATCTCTCATGGTTAAAATTTGACCATGAGTAAGAATCAAACACTGGCTAATTTTTGGATCCCAGAAGAGTAGTGGATCTTTGAGGAACTGGGAATCACTGACAGGGCAGCTCATCTGACTGTTAGTGACGGGTCCTTGTGCTGCTCTCCAAGCAATAGAAATTGACAAGAGGCCAAAGGGGAGTTCCAGGCAAGGTTTTTACTGGGACTCATGCTGGAGGACAAGGGAGACAACACAAAGGAAAGGGTCCTTCAGGCTGGTCCCCTGAACAGCGACTGGGAAATATTTAAAGGGACCAAAGCAGGAAAGGAATGACATTTCAGCCTGTAGGGATTTCTTGGCGCCGCCTGTGCACTTACAGGTCAGGCTTTATCAGGTACCGGATATCTAATTAGCATGTTAAATCTCCACCCCTGAGTGGATTTTTAGTATTATAATTGGAAAGAAATTCCATGAAAATTCAGCTCTAAGGTCCACCTTGGCAGAGGCTGATTCGGTTGGGTCTTCGTTAATCTTCTTAGGGGAGTCCCTCCTTTAGGGACGCAGCCTGCTTTCACTTGTCTGCAACCTGTGCTACTCAAGAGGCCGAGAACTTCAGCTATCCATGAAGGCTGGATTTTGCAGTCAAGACTGAGGAGACTGGAGTTCAGTCTCTGGTCAGTCTCATGACCACCAGTATGTGGGCTGTCTGAATTTTAGCCAATTTTTATTTTACCTGTTTTGCATATACAGACTACTAGTCTAAGAGTTCCTAACCACGAACTCGTGAGTATCTTTGTGTTATCCTAACAGCAGATCAATAAGTTACTGTAACTGAAGATGAATATGTAATTGCACATTTATACTGTTTGCTTGATTTTTTTCAAAACTTATACCATGATCTTTGAACCTTAGGAGACATTATAATGTGTACAACCTCCATAAGAACTTGATTCATAATTTGTTTGAAATTGATACCAAAATGCTGAGGGTGAATTCTTTCAATGTGACATTAATAATGAAAAAAAAAAAATCTGTATACCAAGACACTTAAGGGTTCACAATTGTGAGTTCTGCTAGTTAATTAAAAGGAACGGTAACTTTTGTTTTTAGGGGAAGTTGTTTAAACCCCACATTCCAAAATGGATGCCACAAGGTAAAAAGGGATAAGAGTATGACAAACTAAATAAACGACCTGAAGAATTCTTTAGAGAATGCAATGAAAAAGAGTTTATTTCTCCCTCAAAAGGGGCTGCTATTGGGATGCCTAGGTGGTTCAGTGGTTAAAGCCTCTGCCTTCGGCTCAGGTCATGATCTCAGGGTCCTGGGATCGAGGCCCACGTCGGGCTCTCTGCTCGGCAGGGAGCCTGCTTCCTCCTCTCTCTCTGCCTGCCTCTCTGCCTTCTTGTGATCTCTCTCTCTGTCAAATAAATGAATAAAATCTTAAAAAAAAAAAAAGAGGGCTGCTATGTGGGGCCAAAGTTTATCTGCCACTTCCCATTCTGAAATAGCCTTTGTGGAAATTCTTTCTAAAAAACAAATAAACGAACAAGAAAGGACAAACTTTATGCATCCTTCAAAGTAGTAAAAAGTGATGAACAGCAATAGTTCTTACCAGTTACGACCATATTAGTAAACTAAGTAGAATGTGTGATTCATCATGATATAAAATACTTTTAAAATTCTTAAAAAGACATTGATAATAATTATTGCAGGGAAATCCTTCATGTCATGCACACTACCCAAAGATAATGGTCTTAGTTGCATTGTGTTTGAATAGCAGCTGGTGTTAACCTGTAAATCTCTAGGGACCTTTCTACACTGTAGCACATACTTTGAATTATGAATGAACAGTGGTACATGTTGGCACTAGATGATCTACTGTTTACAACAATGCTGGTTTATTTTGTCTCCTCATCAGCATCTAACATATTGCTTGGCATAAAGAGGTGCTTAATAAATGTTTGCTGAGTTGGATTAGTGATCACACTGTAGTGAAGTTCTTACTGCATTGTACTGTTCTGGCTTATTTACTTTTAATTATTTGTTTGATTATTTAGCTTACTGAGAGTAGATCCCTGTCTTTTCAATATTGAGTCCCTAGAGTCAAGTGTCAGGCTTGACACCCATCAAGAATCCAGTAAACATTTGTACCACAAACAAATGAAAGTTGAATTAATTATGATGCCCTTGAAAAGGTGAGAAATGCCTCAAATGTGAAAAATGAAGTCTCTGAAACCAGAAGTCTGAACCAGGATGGATTTTTCCCAAAGACAGAGAACAAATCATTGACTATAATTTAGTTATTTGGCTTTCTATTAGCATGGCTTATGAATCACATATATAGACCTGTTTTGTCTGTTACTTTAAAATCAGAAATGCTTAATCCTTCTGCAATAGCTATTGCTGAACAGTAAATCATTCGCTCCAATGCCAATTACCCCAGAAAACTGTCTACTGGAAGAGTACAGGAATCATTTGTTTCCTCTGGTAATAGTTCCCAATAAAAGAGGAAAGATTCAAAATAGATTTCAAGTGCTGAGATGATTTCTATTTTACTATTTTTATCTGTTTTGTTTTTCCTCACTTGATCTGTCCTTTTGAGATTTTTGTTGTTGTTGTTGTTGACACAAAACATCTCTAGTCTGTAAAATGGCCTTCACAGTTTTCTTAGTGTGATGAAAATCACAGCTTTTCATCTTTGCCTTATAAATGCTCTGTACGGGTCTCTGACAGCATGGGGTGTGGGCTGCCCGAACAGCTTTGCTTATCAGTACGTTCATTGTTTTTCACCTGAGATCTCTGAGGATTTCCTGCTGTCTGAGGATTCTGAGCATCTGAAAGGTAGGCTTGTTATTTCCCACGGCCTATGGTGAATCACCCTCACTGCATAGATGTGGAATTAGATAGGGGGTCAGTTTATACAATACGTGCTGCCAATGTTTTCCATGTACAGGATTAGATGTAGGGAGACAGAGGAGACAATAAAAATGCAAGTATTTGAAATTTGCTTTCAAAACCATTACTTTATGATGGGGAAATACAATGACAAGTTTTCTGGAGTAAATATTCTAAGAAGGGAAGGGGAATCTTTTCCCTTATTGTCAACAGGGAGAATTTGTAATATTCATTTGTTTTTATGATACTGGAGCATTTATCACTTTCTAATTTATATTATTCTTGTGTTTACATGCCTATAATTGCAGATACTGTCAGGCCCCTTCCAGAGGCCCTTGACCCAGTCTGGCCTCCACACACAGAATGCTGTGAACTCTGAACAGTTCTGCCTCTTGTTCTGAAGGCTGTTTGGCTGCCCACATGCTTTTGGCTAAAGACAAGGTGGGTCTAGTGCCCCCAGAAGCAGCCTATAGCCAATGATGGGCAGGAAGTTGAGGAATGGATACCCCAGCTTCTCTGCTACTTTGGCAGGGATAACTCTGAGGTTCTTGACTTGTGGAGTAAAGTTCTATTGCCCAGACACTAGAGAACATCACTTTTAGGCTCTCTTTACTTCCTTGTTTTGCTTCCCACTCCCTATGGCTGTTTCCTGGGATTGCCTCCCAGATAAACTCTTTATGTTTGAATCCTTGCCTCCGAGTCTGTCCTTGATGCAGCCCATGGCCTAGGATTTCCTGCGGTGAACTGAGCAGAGATCCCCGCTGCTCTTTCCTTGCACCTCATATCATAGACCAAAACAGGCTTGTACAGAACTGGAATTCAATGCCAGTCGAATGACTTTCTGAGTTTGCTTACTAAATGAATTTTGCTATTAACAAAGATTGGTAATATTAGACATGCTCCTGAGAATCTTTAAGACATGGTATTAGGAAGTAGGTATCATATTCAAATGATAAAGTTATCATGTATTGAATATCTCTAGTGGTTTCTAGATTCTGAGGTAGACCTTTAGAATGGACATCTTATTTTATCTTCATAGAATCCAAAAGACCTAGTTAAGAAGGACAGTGTCTCTGGGGCCAGAATATCCAACTTCATGGCCCATTGAAACTTTGGAAACATCAGGAAAAGAATTTTTGTATCTATGCCTGTTTCTTTTCTTAGAAAATGAGATGAAATTACCTATCGTACAGAATTGTTAATAAGATGATATGTGCCTTTAGCCAATACCTCACATGTGTAGTAAATAATAGCTACAAAAATAGCTAATATAATATACCATGATGAAGACAAATGATTCATTCTATTAGAATTGTGGTAAGTGTGGCTCAGGGAGCTCAAGGAACTTGCCCAAGATTGTACAATTTGTACAGTAAGAGAGTGTCAGTCTAGACTAGGCATTTTGTCCTTCTGAACTTGCATACCCAAATCTATCCTCTTTTTCTTGTACATACTACTTACTATCTTCATCCTGACCGCTCTCACTGAAACAGATATGTTAGAGAAGAACTGTTTGAGCTTTCATAAGCCCATCACTGCTTTTCTAGTCAGTTTTATCATTCACCATCACAGTGTCCCTTCCTTTCTACCTACTTCTGGCCAAACTGTGAGTATTCTTGCACTGACACTTTCCATATACTGACCTCTGCATGAAACACCTCCCCTGTTCTACCATCCACTTCTTCATCTTATCTCAAAGTTGTTGAGTCAGAGGGGATTTTATGCCCCCCACCAACCCTCTCTTTACCCCTCCCTCATGCTTGAGTTAAGGACCACAGTGGACTATAGATGGCCACAAGATGTTTGACACTGTTCATTTTCAGGATATGTGATAGGAATTTGACTTGGACGTCCCCTTCATGCCCACTTTGACCAAAGGCCCAGATTGTAAAAGACTGGTGATGTTTACTCCTTCTGTCTTTAAACATTGCCTCTTATAACTCTGAACCTTCATATGAGATGACCTATTACAATTGTCATATTATGAGGAATCCCAAGCTAACAACATGCGGAGGGTGGAGAAAGAGCTAGAGGTAGAGAGAGATAGAGACAAATAGACGATACAGAGAGAAGTATGTGGCTAGCCTCCAGCTGTTCCATTCCTCAGCAATTCTAACTATGATAGTTGAGATCTCAGGCATCATGGAGTAGAGACGCTTTGCTCAAATGGCTGATCCAACAAATTGTGAAATATAAAAATAAGAAATTGTTTTAGCCACCTCTTTTGGGATGAATCATAACATAGCCATAGATACTGAAATTGACACCCCTCTGATTGGCTTCCATGGTGCTCTGCCCTTACCCTACTGTAATGCTCATCACAGTACAGAGATGGGGTCTGGCTCACCATCATTTCCTGGCATAGACGTGGTGCTCCATAAATATATGTTGAATGAAGAAATTTAATATTACTTATTGATATAGAATTATGGGGAATAAAAATAGTTTTTGCATTATTGATTTTATCAAACATAATCTAATTTTTTTCCTCTCAGAATTCCTGTTATCTTCTTCATTTTTTTCATTAAACATTTATGGCACGTACACTATATGGTGGGCATAACGGTGAGTCCTGGAGCTTACAGCACGGAACAAGGGCAACATAGTGCTTGCTTTCATGGGATGAATCTTACAATTTTGTAAGGGTGACAAACAAAAATTTGCATAACTAAAAATATAATTAAAAGCTGT
The DNA here is from genome assembly GCA_004023965.1 of Spilogale gracilis. Classification (NCBI taxonomy): domain Eukaryota; kingdom Metazoa; phylum Chordata; class Mammalia; order Carnivora; family Mephitidae; genus Spilogale; species Spilogale gracilis. The sequence goes on from PITA01003936.1 coordinate 62,497, forward strand.
GGGAATGGCTGCTTATACCAGAGCATCTACTGAGGAGGCATAAGATGGCTTGAGAGGTCTGGAAGGCTTGCCTAAAGAAGTGACTGGAAGAAAAAGTAGAAAGTAGGCAAAGAATTGAGGGAAGTTTGGGGCAGGGTAAGCATTCTAGGGAGAGGAAGTGGCTTATGGGAAAATCTCTAAAGTAGCCAAAATCTTTGCAGTTTAAGGAACTGGGAGAAGGCCAGTGGAGCTGGATCTTAGTTTCCTTTAATTTTCAACATTTTAGAATATCTTACTTTCATTTTTTTTGGTCACAGATTTTCTCTGTACCATCCTATAAGTTTTTCAGTATCACAGACCTCTTATTCACCTTGAAAAATCAAGATTTTTTTTAAATTAAAATCTTAATAAAATTAGTTCTAGCTGACTCACTTAGAGGTAATTTTTCAAAAGTTCTTAGATTTAAATATTCTTTTGTCAGCTCAACTTTAATTTCAGGGGTTTTAGAGAAAGAATAATTATATGCTGATTCTGATCTCAAAATGTCACTGAGAATAATTAACCAGAAAAGAAAGGGGTATTGTATTTAAATATGTTGTGCCAGAATAAAGTGAAAAAAAATGGGTCTTACTCTTTTGGATTTTGAACATTATCTATGAATGCCTCCATTCATATTATTTAATGTTTCTAAATATTTAAATACAAATTTAAGGGCATTCAGGTTTTAAGAGCTATATGTACAATAAAATTTATAGTAATTTCATTGATGTGGGGTATTATTGAAATATTTACTAATTTAAAATGTAGATGCTTACAAAATAGTAAGGTTGGCATAAGGGCAATAGTTTAAAGTTATCCCTAAATAAAAATGATAAGTTTAAAGTCTCCATGTTTTAAATTTGTAATGTCTTGCTATTGTTTTGATCAGCCAAATTAAGTGAGATAGTACATGTAAAATACTCAGAAGAGTACTTAGCACACAGTAATAAGCATGAATTTCTTATCATTGCTGCTTTGCACACATGTCTATTTCACTCCAAATACTTTACTAACATTCATCTATAAGAACTTTAAAAGCATCTTATATGCATTTTATATCTTTATGTCTTTAATTTATATCAATAATCTTTTATTGGTTATCGAGCAAAACCAAGATTGATCCCCATAATACGACAACCCAGAAGTCTTGTCTTAATAAGCAGAATTCAGCATCTCCTGTGACAAAATAAAAATCATTGTATGGCTTATTTCTGAGTAATTCAATTTCAAAAATACTCCAGATATTTCTTTCTTTTTCTTGCTATTATTTCTAAAAATCTGCCAATTCTATTGTTATGACACTTTAGTTAGAGGAGCAAAAGTTAATCCTCATCTCTATGGCTACAGAGAGAAGTTTTTTTTTTTTAAGATTTTGTTTATTTATTTGACAGAGAGAAACACAGCTAGAGAGGGAACACAAAGCAGGGGGAGTGAGAGAGGGAGAAGTAGGCCTCCCCTTGAGCAGTGAGCGCTATGCGGGCTAGATCCCTGGTCTCCGGGATCTTGACCTGAGGCAAAGGCAGACACTTAACCACTGATCCACCCAGGCGCCTGGGGAAGTGATTTTTTTCAGGCATTCATTCTAACTTTCCTTGCTGCAGTCTGGGCTCTCACTGCCTAAGATGGCCATGAATCCTTTACTGGGATGACATATATAATATATCCCAGTGAAGTTATATACATAATATATATATATATATATATATATATGAAACTAAATTATTTCTGTTTGAACATCCAAATTGACATCTTGTTAAGGTCATGGTAGTGCCTGCGATCGAGGAAGATCATTAGTGACTTGTAGAGAGAACATATTCAGAAAAGTATTACTGGTAGAAACAAGAAAACGAAGTAACAGTTTATTTTGATTCCTTCATTGGGGTGGATGCAGAGTTAGGGCCTGTACTATAATTATAGTAACTCAGACGTAGTGTCTGTAGACAACGCGTTGCTAACAATAAAATCATGGAACGGTGCCTGGGGGGCTCAGTCGTTAAGCATCTGCCTTCGGCTCAGGTCATAGTCCCAGAGTCCTGGGATGGAGCCCTGAAGGGCATCGGGCTCCCTGCTCAGCGGGAAGCCTGCTTCTCCCTCTCTCACTCCCCCTGCTTGTGTTCCCTCTCTAGCTGTGTTTCTGTCAAATAAATAAATAAAATCTTTAAATAAATAAATAAATAATAAAATAAAATCATGGAGAAAAGCATAGAAGGGAACTAAAGCCAGGTAATAAACTAACAAGAAAGTACACATCCTTTGCTTTTTAAAATTAGCTCACTTTTGAGCATTCCCTTTCCTTTTGCTGGAAAGAGGTGGTTGGGAAGGGTCTAAGCAATCCTTCCCCATCATTATCGCTGCCTCCAGAGAAGTATGATACCCTGAGGATTTCACGGGAATGTGCCCAGGTCCTGAAGACACCTTCTTGTTACCTGTTATCAGTGACACAAATCACTGTGGAGACAAACAGGAATCCCAGGTGGTTCTGCTGCTTTGGGTCAGAACTAAAGCATGAGTATCTTTTGAGGCTGGGCCCCCACAGCTAAAATTGCTAAGGATGATGTGCAATAACTCTTTCCTAAAGTCTGGCCCCCTCTTGAGGTATTTATCTGAAGCAGTGTACAGGCCTTAGCTCCTAATGAACCCCAGAGACATCTGTCTCTTATCTTGGTTTTCAGAAAGGTCTTGGTCCAGATCTTCTTTTTATGTATTTCTCAAATGGACTCCTCTAAAGTCAAATTTCTTCTCTCTCTTTTCTCTAGGAAACATACCTCCATTTCATCAGTAGGTTTTGTTTTGGGAAACAACAAATAAGAAGGGCAATATCTTTCCAATAACTTTTGCTTTCTGTACTGCTGCAACGTTTCCACGAAGCAAGGATGTACAGAGCAAGCTACTGAAGCTTAAATGAGTGAAGAGATAGCAGAATGTACAAGAACAACAGGAAGAATACTTCAAAATTCTATCATGAAACAGAAACAAAAGCAGCAGAAGTCAAACGAATGCTTTTTGGGTTGCTCTGATTGTGTTTAATGATGAAGGAAATTTAAATTCCTAGAGGAATTAAAACAGTGACATAGTCATATAGATATAGATGTACACTTTGAAGTCTCTGAGGAGATTTTTGAAGTGGAATTAACTTTCTCAGACCAAGTTTCAGCTGTAGCTTCCATCCTCTTGAACAATGGGCTTGAGATACTTAAGCTCCATCAGATGAGTGCCCTCAATTATTCCTCAGATCCCCAAACTTGTTTTTCGAATTTCCAGACTTGTGCTGGATCAGCACTCCTTGTGCTCGGAGACTTACAAAAGCTTTCATAAGACCAGCTATTTCCACTTCTCCCCTCTGGCCCTGTTCTCTTTTACAGATTACTAACATTTTACTGCCGTCTTCATGCCTACATCTCACTTTTACAAGTATGCACAGTAATTTGGGCCAGTGTCTTACAAGTCTCCATTCATATGTAGTTGAAATCCACGTCTCCATTTCAGTACCTCTCCCAACACAATAACTGGTAGGCAGAATAACGGTTCCCAAGATGCTCATGTTCTAATCCCTAAACTGCAAGTAAGTGTATGACCTGACATGGCAAAGGGGAATTATAGTTGCTCATCAGCTGACCTGAAAATAGAGTTATTATCCTGGATTGTCCACTGGGCTCGATATAATAATGAAGACCCTTATAAGTGGAAGAGGGAAGCAGAAGAGGGTCAGAGGGAGGTGCGACTACAGAATGGCCAGACAGGTGTGATGTGTTGAGTTTGCAGATGGAGGAGCAGATGGAGGAAAAGGGCCACAGCTGAGGATATGGGTGACCTCCAGAAGATAGAAAATGAGAAGATATACCCTTAGAACCCCAGAAAGGAAGGTGACATTTTCAGCACCTTGATTTTAGCCCAGTGAGACTGTCAGACTTCCAAATGATAGAACTGAATGGTAATGAATTTATGTTGTCATTATTTTGTGATAATTGTTCAATAGAAAAGAAATAGAAAACTACTATGATAAGCAAATTTACACATAGAAAACCAAGAAAGTCTGAAACACAGTTCTTACTTTAGTAACATAGAAAGTCATATCGTCCATGTTTAACACAGGTATTTAAGTTAATGTTTGCACCACAATTTAACTTCTGACTTAATATTTGAATAATTGAAGAGCCTACTTGAAGTGATTTTCCTTGGGAGAAGAATTAGCTGCATCAAAGAGGAATTGAAATTTTTAATCTTGAGAATTAGAAAACTGTTTGCAACTTTCATACTGTAGCTTTATTTCAGTGTTGCAAATACCGCGGGGTCTACTCTCAGCTGGGGCACATGAGTAGAGAGGAAAACTGGATCAATGTGGCAATGAAGTCCCATAAGGAGTAGGAAGAGATGGGGAGAACTTTATATAGGAGGGCAGTTTTAAGAGGCAAAAATGGCAACATAAGAAGGAAAGATGAAGAAGCTTACGTGGAATGGCTCAGACCATTCCGGAGATGGAGGGGGGTTATGTTGAAATGATGTTTGAATAGAAGGGGTAAAAATATTGGACTATAAGGCCATAGGCATGTATCTCTGTTCAGGTTCTTCCAATACCATGTGACTTGATTTCTTTATTACAGATTTCTAAGTGGCCTTTTTTGAAGTAAAATATTTAAGGCAACCTATAACCAGGTAATGGCTGCAATTAAAAAAAGCTGCACTGTATTTCTCAGCCTCCTTTACTGTCAGACGTGTCCATGTAACCGAGCTCTGGTCAATGAAATGTGAGCTGGCATAATGTATTCCTAATCCAGACCCATTCAAACTTCCTGTTTCATGTACTTTTCTTTCTCCAATTACTAGTTGTTTTTCTTGTTGTTGTTTTTGTTGTTGTTGTTGTTTTAAAAAGAGGAATCCAAGGGCTCAGATAAAAAACCCTGGGCCATTCTAAATCTGTCTATTATTTGAGTGAGAGATAGAGTAGCATTGTGCTATGCCACTAAAATTCTGATGTTGTGTGTTATAATAATTAGCCTTCTCTGAGTGGTAAAGATCCTCCTGATCTTTCTGGGGCTCAGTTTCCTCATTCATCAGATTCCTCTTAACTCTGTGGCTCTGTAAAATTTCAGGCTGTAGAATACTTTGTGAGTATACTCGCTTGGGGAATAAAAATGTGGGTGTGGGGCATGGGCAATGAATCTTGGAACACTGAAAAAATAAAATAAATTTAAAGTAAAAAAAGAAAGTGTTTAATGTTGAATCTGGGACTAGGGTAGATGTGGATTTGCAACCTTCCTTGGGAGCTTCCCAGGTGTAATCTGAAGCTGCCCTCCAAACATGGAAGGCATGGAAAGACCAAAGAAAAAGGCAGGCCATTCCAAGTTAGTAGGTAGGCAGGTTTAATAAGCAAGGGAACTTGCACATGACACTTGCTTTGGGCAGCTGCAAGACAAGCAGATCTTTGTGTCTGTCTGCCAAATCTTAAAAATGTATATGGTGGCCTTAACTGAGTTCAATAAAGATACCATTCACCTATATTTTTCTCAAGGTTGTGTCCTTGAGACTGTTTCTGGAAGTAAGGAAGGCAAGCAGAATCTGCATTCCAAGGTCAGGGGAGGGGTGAGGAGCTTTTGATTGTGGAAGTCTAGCTCACAGGTCAACGAGTGGTCACGTCGTCTTGATGACCTTTCTCTTCAGTAGAATTTGGTGAAGCCTGAATATATAGGTCTCTTTTTATTCTGTGTATGAAGCACATAGGTGAAACATATGAATGTTCTGATTCTTTTTTTTAATGGTAGATTGACAAGAATGCCATCAGTTGCTAAAAATGGTGGACTAAGGGTCTTTACCACTTGTGACCAGATTACTATTCTGCAGGTTCAAGGAGAGAGGTTTGGGGAGGATGGCAGTGAGTGAAGATTTTGGGTAAGGTAAAGAGCAGTTTGAATGAGTGAGTATCAGGAATATAAGACCAGTTCCGGTCAGATCCAATTAAAGATTATCAAAGTGGATCATGGCTTGAAAGGCTAAAGTCCATCCACAGGGAAGTTTATGGAAAGTAGAAGTGGGCGGCAACAAAGAAGGCAACTAAACTTGAGTAGAAATATCCTAAGGACAAATAAAGACATCAGTGACTTCAGAGAATGGTTTAGAGATGAAGATTGTGAACTTGGGGTTGGACATATTTCAGGAGATAGTAATGGGTCATATTTTATAAATGAGATTTAAAAGCAAACATAACTCACCCAAGAAAACAATAAAAAGTGGGATGGTGTTGGGGCTCCTGGGTGGCTCAGTTGGTTAAGCATCTGCTTTAGGCTCAGGCTATGATCTTGGAGTCCTGGGATGGAGCCATTGTTAGGCTCCCTGCTCAGGTGGGAGCCTGCCTCTCCCTCTCTTTCTGCCTCTCCCCACTTCTTCCCCTCCTCCCCTGTGCATCCTCTTTTCTTGCTCTGCTCTCTCTCTCAAATAAATAAACAAAATCTTTTTTTTTTTTTAAGTGAGATGGTGTAGTGAAGAGGAAGCTGGTTCATCTCCGTCCCAACAGTGGGATGACCCTGAATGAGACATATCCTGAATCTCAGATTTCTCATCCTCACACATAAGGATTTTATTGCCTGGCCTGCCTCAAGGATCTGTTGGAGGATAAAATGAAATAACATTTGTGAGAACACATTCAATAATAAGTAAAATTCTATTTCAAAGTGATTGGTTGATGTCATTATCCTCTGTCTCCAGATTAACTAAGTAAACATAGGCATGACCTGGCAGACAGTGAAAAGGAACCCAGGGGTGGAACAGAGAAAAAAATCTTACGATGTGCATATGTGTTGTAAGGAGCAATCCTATTATTTTAAATAGGGATTTTGGTCCCCAGTTTGGTGTGGTCCTGGAGAAATACTATAGCAAGGCATTTGAGTGTGCAATAAATTTCTCATATTCACAGGGCCTAGAGGGAGGCATGGTGCACCATGCAAGGGTCCACAAGAGGACCTCCGAGGGAGTGGGTTCAACCAAGCAGCAGGGGAACTGAGAGCAGGTAAGGGCCTGTGGGGAGGTGTCTTCACTGGGAGGCATGGTGAAGTGCTCAAGCAAACGTTATAAGGGGTTTCACTGGTGCATTTCGGTGTCCCTGGATCACAGTCAGGGGATAGACTGAAGGAGGACTTGTAGCAGAAACCAGCTTTAACCCATTAGAGTGTTTGGTTACCTGCACAGGGTATTCACAGCCTATTTGTGGGGAAGTGGAGGCCTCAGAAAAACATGGAGTCTTAAAAACATAAAATATGGTGCATTTGTTCAGACTGGAGTGACAGTTTTATCAAGGCCCCCATGGCTCATTTCTCAGTTGTAACTAGGAATATGCAGTGAAAAAGCAAGTCAGGTAAGGAGGGACTTTTAAATTTATTATTATTATTATTATTATTATTATTATTATTTTCTGTAATCCAACCACTATCTCTCCCCTCTCACCCCCAGCAAACCTCATTTGTTTCCTGAGATTAAGAGTCTCTCATGGTTTGTCTCCCTCCCTGGTCTCATGGGATGGAAAAATGGGACTTTTCATCCCAGTTGGATTTTGCCCAAATCTAGGTAGACCCAGACTGATCGCGGGCTAAGCCTGCTCCTCCTTCTTTCATGAGTGTTACTCATTGTTTACTAGAAACTAGCATTTACTCAACTACTGGTCTCCTATTGATCAGAGAATAATCCAGGTTTTAAAAAAATAATGAGTATAGCCTTCACAATAAAAGGCACTGGCTCTGTGGCTAGACTGAGTGGGTTCAAATCCCGGCTCCTCCATTTATTTGGTATGTATATGTGTTTAATGTTCTGAGTGTGGCTTCTTCATCAGATATTCTACATTTTAACTCATATGGCTGTAGCAAAGATTAAGAGTTCATATATGTAGTTAGAAGAGTAGTTGGCATATACGAAGTACTTCGTAACTATGAGCTATCATAATTTTATGTTTTAATTTTTTTCCTAAAGAGGAATTCTAGTGTAGTGAGAAACACTGAAATATGGCCACAAAGATATGAACTCTTGCCTGTATTAGTCAGATAAAAGTGACAGAAAGAAAAAGCAGGCTAGATTAAACAAAATAAGAAGGAATTTATTGCTTTATATAACTTGAATTTCAAGAGGAGGTCTGGTTTTGGGTATAGCTAGGTACCCAATTAGGAGATTCAAACAATGACTCTAAATGATCTCCTTTCTCTCCCCCAAGCCCCCATTTCCCATTCTGCCTCCTCTTTTCATTGGCATTACTCTTCTTTAATTTGGAGTTGGTAGGCAGACATTTTCCATACGACATTTCTTTGACAGACTTGCTTCCACTAAGGAACTTATATAATTCCCCCCAAAAGAGATTCCCCTTTCCTTGACAAATCCAGTAAGAGTTCCCAAACACACTCTGAACCTAAAAGCTAAAAATACAGTGGTAGCTCTAAAACACAGACCCACCTCTGAAATGCACGAGCTAAGCTATTTGACTATGGACAAGTGACCCAAACTATCTGAATTTTGGTTTTTCGGCTACATAATGGGGGTTAATACCAGCTTTGCCCAAGTCCTTATGTCAGTAAGAAGGGCAAACAAAAGAATGTGAAAACCCTTTGTAAACAAATCTGTCCCGTAAGAGCCAAAGGAAACAGTATTATCTTTTGCTTGACTTCTGGAGGGTTTAAAACATCTGTCACCACCACTATTTCCTACTCATTTAAATTGATGTGCTCTAAAATATCTGCTTCTTGAATTCATTCAGGAAAATATTAAGCCAAGTAAGAGGCAGCCTGGACTTCTATAGATTCTACTAATCACATCACCCCACCTCAGCGCACCCTCACATATCATTACTCGGTGTTGATTAATGTGTCAGCCAGTCTTCCGTCCATTTCATGGGAGAACTATTAGTGCTAATTCATTCTAATTAGTGAGACTCTGCATCTTTGTAACAGAGCAATAGACACTTTGTTCAAGAACATTTTCTTTCATAGAGCATAGTAACTGTTTCTTCCTTGTGTCTTTTCTGCCGGTTGTACCCAAAATGGCTGTGAAGTTTACCTATCACGATGCGCTTTAGTACTCATGGAACTCTCCCAGGTAAAAGTGACCTAATTTTTTTTTAAAAGGTATTTAATTATTTTATTAGAAATGGCAACACTATGAGTGCATGCAGCTTTTAGGACCATTCTCTGACACATAAAGGGTGTCCTATAACCCAAGCACCCGCAGCCTCTTTGGACCACTGCATCTTGTTATTATTCTAACTGTAATGATAGATGAATGATGCTTTTTGTGAAAAATTGATTCTGGGAATGTTGCTCGCTACATCGCTCCTGAACAACCCTCTTGAGGTAGGTATGATATTCTCCACTCTACAGGAAGCAAAAGGAAGTTCTGAGCACCAACGTGTTTTGCATGGTGTTACACAGTTTGGAAGTGGTGACTCAGTCGCAAATGCAAAGGCAGCTCCCAGCTGAGAAGGGCAAGGGAGCTGAGCATGCTGGGCTGCGTGGGCACGAGTGGCTATCTCTGACTGGTGTTTTTACTCCTGGCAGGTGGTTTTGCTTAACAACTTGAATGTGTCGAGCTTTCGGTAGTGAGTGCAGGAGAGGGGATCACCGTGTGCTTGGAGCTATGAATCAATGAATCAAGTCACTGTCAGCCCAGGTGGACCAATCTAATATTGAAGGCCTGCTTCTGATATACAGGCTGCAGGTTACGAAGCAGGTTACGAGTGGCTTTTAATTGTTTCTGTAATATGCCCTAAAAATATTTTGAGAAGTTTTACCGACATGCAAATGACATACAACAAGCTGTAAGTTATAATTGTATGTAGGTACAGGGAGTAGTGTATGAGGGGAGAATGGAAGAAATCATCAAAGGATAGAAGGATACTTTGGGAGTGAGGAATATTTTCTTTATGTTGACTTTGGCTTCGAGAAACTTACACCACTTCCCCTACCTCCAGGCATCCACTGATCTATTTTCTGTCACTATCATCTTCAGTTTTTGGAATTTTATGTAAATGAAATAATATATATATACTCTATCTTTTCCTCCATGATAGCATAATGATTTTGAGGTAACATCCATGTTGTTGCATGTGTTTACACTTCATTTCTTTTTGTTGATGAGTAGAATTTTGATGTATGGATAAATCACAATTTATTACAAGTGTATGCATCCACTTGTTGACGGGCATTTGACTTGTTTCCAGTTTTGCCTATGACAAATAAAACTGTTATGGATATTCATATACAGGTCTTCATGTGGAATGAAACTTTGAATTCTTTTGGGCAAACATTTGGAAGTTGGATGGCTAGGTCATAAAGTAGGTGCATATTTAATTTTTTAAGAAAATCCCGAAGACTTTTCAAAAGGGATTCTACCATTTACATTTCCACCCACGGTATATGAAAGTTTCAGTTGCTTTACATCTTTATCAATACTTGGTAAAGTCAATTTAAAGAAGTTCTTTTCAGCCAGTCTAATATGCTAATTTGCATTTTCCTAAAGACCTAGAGACCGATGATGTTGAGCATTTTTTCATATTCTTATTTGCCATTTTGAAGTATCTGACCAAATCTTTGGGCCATTTTAATTTTTTTATTGACTTCTGAGAGTTCTTGATGTATTCTGGATACAAGCCCTTTTCCAGTACGTGGCATGAAATATTTTCTCCCAGTCTCGATTTGTAATTAATTTCACAGTGTCTTTCAAAGAGCAGAAGTTCTGAATTTGATAAAATCCAGTTTATTATTGCTTTCTTTTATGGATTATGATTTTGGGATTATAGCTAAGGGTTTTACAATTCTTTTTATTATTTAGTTATAGTTGATGTACAATATTTTATTAGTTTCAACTGAAAAGCTGAGAAATTTTTGGGGGGCGCCTAGGTGGCTTGGTCTTTAAGCATCTGCCTTTGGCTCAGGTCATGATCCTGGAGTCCTGCAATCGAGCCCTGCATCCAGCTCCCTGCTCAGCGGGAAGTCTGTTTCTCCTTCTCTCACTCCCCCTGCTTGTGTTCCCTCTCTAGCTGTGTTTCTCTCTGTCAAATAAATAAAATCTTTAAAAAAAAAAGCTAAGACATTTTTGCCTAATCCAAGAAAACAAAGATTTTCTTTCATTTTCTTCTAGAAATTTTATAATTTTAGATTTCACATTTGCATATAATTCATTTTAAGTTAATTTTTGTCTATGGTACAAGCTATGAATTCAAGTTCAACTTTTTTTTTTTTTGCATATGGATATCCAATGTTTCAGCACCATTTGTTGAAGAGATTACTTTCTTTTCTTTTACTTTTTTTATTAAATTGCCTTTTGCACCCTTTCAAAAATTTAATAACCATGTATGTATAGATCTACTTCTAGACCCTTTCTATTCTATTCAGTATTTTTTTCAATAAATCATTTATACCAATACTACATATCTTAAATACATTAGCTTCATGATAAATATTAAAGTCAGGTATTAGTGCTCCAACCTTATTCTTTTTCAAATATAGTTTTGGCTACTGTAGGTCCTTATGAATTTCCTTGTGAATTTGAGGCAGTTTAGTCAATTCCACAAAAACCCTGGTAGGATTTTGGTTGGGGTTGCACTGAGTCTTTAGATCTACCTGGGTAGGGCACCTGGGTGGCTCACTTGGTTAAGTGACTACCTTTGGCTCAGGTCATGACTCCAGGGTCCTGAGACAGAGGCCCACAGCAGGCTCCTCCTACTCTGAAGGGAGCCTGCTTCATCTTCTCCCTCTGCCTGCCACACTCCCTGCTTGTGCTCTGTCTCTCTCCCTGTGCCAAATAAATAAATAAAGTCTTAAAAAAAAAGATATCTGGGTATAACTGGCATCTTGAAAATACTGAGTCTTTCTTTAAATGCAAAATTTAAAATCTTTCTCTCCATTTATTTAGGTCTTTAATTTATCTCAGCAATATTTTGTTGTTATTTGTGAAGAGGTTTTTTGCATATTTTGTTAGAACACCCTTAAGTATTATAAATATTTTGGTAATATTGTTAACTTGAAAAAAAATTCAACTTCTGACAGTTTCTTTTTTATATGGAAACAGAATTGATTTTTGTGTATTGAGTTTATATCTTGCAAACTTGTTACATCTACTAATTAGTTCTAGTAGGTTTTTTTTTGGTAGAATCTATAGAATTTTCTAAGTAGATAGTTTTGTTTCTTCCTTCCTATTTATTTACTTTTTGTTCATTCATTCATTCATTCATTTATAGTTGGTTCTTGTTTTTCAGTCATTATGTTCTATTAAGTTTCTATGAACACTGGATTAATAATTACTGAATATTGCTCCTAGGAGAAATACAGAGTTGAGTTCCTAATAGGCTTTGGTTACATTTTTGTCAACTGATCAATACATAACCTTATATTTTATAAGGTAATACACATTACCTAATATATATTATTGATTTATGAACATTGAACTCAAGGTCAACAACACTCTAACTGATGCCTGAAAAGAGCCTGGCTAACACAATTTTTTTTTTTTTTTTTTTTTGGTGATAAAACTCATCACACCCTTCCTACACTGAGGAATACTAAATAGCACTTCAGGCTGTGCTTGGAGACTATTTCAAGCAATGAAATCACCAACAAAGAGTGTGGAAATGTGAAAAATGTAACACTCAATAGATGGTGAAAAGGATCCTTGTTCACAGTGTAAGAGTTGCAACAAAAAAGCAGAGTGTTGTCTCGGTCCAGCTCAGGTGGGGACATGCACATCAACCAGCTCACTTGTTTGCGACTTTGAGCATGTCCATAAATGACTAAGAAACTGCTCTAAGTACTGTTTTGAGGGTTACAAACACAATCATTTTCCACTCTAATACATCTTTTATTTTCTTTTTTGGAACTTGGATTTCAGTCACTCTTCCTTCTTTTCTTTTTTTCTTTTTCTTTTTTTTTTTTTTTAAGATTTTATTTATTTGACAGAGAGAAACACAGCCAGAGAGTGAACACAAGCAGGGGGAGTGAGAGAGGGAGAAGCAGGCTTCCCGCCGAGCAGTGAGCCCGCCCGCCCGATGTGGGACTCGATCCCGAGTCTCTGGGATCATGACCTGAGCCGAAGGCAGTCACTTAACCAATTGAGCCACCCGGGCGCCCCCCTTCTTAAGTTTCTTAAGGAAGAAGTTGAGGTCATTGATCTGAGATTTTCTTTTTTCTGATACATCCTTAGTGCTAAACATTTTCCTCTAAGTACTGTTTTAATTGGAATCCATAAATTTGTATACATTGTATATTCATTTTCATCAATTTCAAAATTCTTTTTAATATCTCTTTCTTCTTGATTCATGAGTTGTTTAAAAGTGTGTTACTTAGTTTCAAAATATTTGAGGATTATCCAGAGTTCTTTCTTATTAAAAAAAAGATTTTATTTATTTGAGAGAGATAGCAGGCACAAGTGGGAGGGGAAGGGGCAGAGGGAGAAGGAGAAGCAGATTCACCGCTGAGCAGGGAGACTGACTTGAACCCCCAAATCAGGGCCTTAGCTGAAGGCAGACACTTGCCAACTGAGCCATCCAGGTGCCCTACGTTTCTCCTGTTTTTGATTTTAGTATTCCATTTCTATGGAAGTATGTATTTTGTGTTATTGAATTATTTGTAAATTATTGATTCTTATTTTATGGGCCAGAATATGGTCTATTTTGTCAAAATTTCCACATTTTTTTGAAAAGAATTTCATTCTTCTATGATTGGGTGGAAGATCTGTAAATGTAAGTTGGGTTAAATATTTTGGTACTGTTATTCATGTTTTCTCTTTGATTCCTAAATTTTGTATTTTTAAAAATCATTTATTGTGTGGATGCTAAAATTTCCAACTTCAGTTGTGGATTTCTTCTTTATTTTGCAGATCTATCCATTTCTGTTTAATGTATTTTGAAACACTGCTATTAGGTGCAGAAACATGTAGGATTATTATCTCTATTTGATGAATTGATCACTTTGTTATTATGAAATAGTTCCCTTTATTCCTGGCAATATTATTTGTTCTGAAATCTACCTTGATACTAATATGGCAATTCTGATTTTTAATTTTGTTATTTTTTATATTCTTTTACTTTTTATCCATGTTTGTCTCATGCATGGTTTCTAATTACTCCTTATTTTTTCTTATATGGGTATTAAGTATTTTCATTCTGATCTATTCACCTTTTATTTATTTATTAATTTTTCTTATCTATCCTTCTAATCTATAATCTGGGACAATCACTCTATTACCTTTTAACTTAGCAATTTGTTCTTTATTTATATCCAAACATTATTTATTAACATATTTAATTAAATGTTTTTAAAAAACTGCATTTTTCTATTTGATTTCTCTTTGACAAATGTACATTCTTTTTTTTTTTTTAAAGATTTTATTTATTTGACAGAGAGAAACACAGCCAGAGAGGGAACACAAGCAGGGGGAGTGAGAGAGGGAGAAGCAGGCTTCCCGCTGAGCAGTGAGCCCGCCAGATGTGGGACTCGATCCCGAGTCTCCGGGATCATGACCTGAGCCGAAGGCAGTCGCTTAACCAACTGAGCCACCCAGGCACCCCAACAAATGTACATTCTTGTTATTTATCATAGATGAATTCACTCTGGTTTCTCTGAAGATATTAGATTATTTATTTAAAAGTCCTTTTCAAATTATTTGAGAATATGTTTCTTGTTTGCATATTATGTTATTGAGTTTTTCATGTATAGTGTATGGTGTTGAATTTTCTAAGATATTTTGAGATTATTAATTACTTGCTTTATTGTTTTTTTTTTTTAAAGGAAAGGTCCTCCACTGTTTTAGAACAGAGTCAGCTCCAGTTCTGTGAAGTAACTTGTTTAGGGCTGTATCCCTAGATTTCTTTTAGGATAGAATCTCCATTTCTGATCTGTAAGAAAAGAGAATTTCTGTTTTATAAGGAGGGGGGGTCAAGGCAAGCCCTACTATATTCTTTTTTTTTTTTTTAAGATTTTTTATTTATTTATTTGACACAGAGAGAGAGATCACAAGTAGGCAGAGACAGGCAGAGAAAGACGGGGAAGCAGGCTCCCGCTGAGCAGAGAGCCCGATGTGGAGCTCGATCCCAGGACCTTGGGATCATGACCTGAGCCGAAGGCAGCCACTTAACAGACTGAGCCACCCAGGCGCCCCAAGCCCTACTATATTCTAAGCAAGATGTGAGCCTATGAAGTAGACCTGAAAAGACATGTCCAATAGTTAGTTTTGTGATGCATAGCTCCTCTTACACTTTTAAGGCTTAAAAGTTAAAGTTGCTAAGGCTATAATTGGAAAATAGAAAAAAGTATTTCTTCATACTCCACTATCAGTAAATTTGAGAAGGCCATGGAGGGTCCTGGTCTCAATGCCCATGGAGGAAAGATTGACTGTACATTTTTTCATTTCAAGCCTTTGGAGAGAACTTAAATTTTTTCCTGGAGTTCAAGGGTTATAGTTAACTTACATTTGACCCATCTCTTTGAGAGACTGAGGTTAGTTCTGAGGAAAGATAGCCATTTGGCCATAATCTGGACTCCCAGAGTCACATAAGCCAAACCCTGTATAAGCACTCTTTGTGGATGAAACATGAGCCATGCACAGAGAGAATTGGTCTGCAGCCAGCCAACATCTTGTCTAAGAAGCCTGCCTACAGTGGCATCTTACCTGGGTTCCCCAAACTGTTGGGATTCACAAGTCTCCTGCCAAAGAGCGCAACACCCATGTTAGGGATCTGCAGTGGGACATTTCAGCAACTGGAAGCAACATGAAAATTATGTCTTGAGATAACAAAGACACTTAAAAGGAAAAAAAAAGTCAGTTTTGAACATTTAACACCCAGAGAAACCAAATATCCTGAAATATCCTGATATTATCATATGAACTCCTAATCTGTTCTCCTTCTCTGGGACCAGGCACTAGAGCAGACAGAATTCTTAGCTGGTGGTGCGAAGATGAAGGATGATTTGATGGTGGGAGAGGGAATGCGAGGAAGCCAGTCACACAACCCTTTGCTTCTTCAGGTGACAACCTTAAGGAAGGCGGAGCTTATGGAGAGAAGTTTGAAGTTTAACTGAAGTTTACGGTTTTGATTACTACATGGAAATGAAAATTTAGCTTGTTAAAAAGATAATTTTTTGGTGACTAGAATATGACTAGAGGAATTTTAATTTTCTGAGAGTGATAAAATATTATGACTATACTTTCTCTCTCTCTTTTTTTTTTAAAGATTTTATTTATTCATTTGAGAGAGAGAGCATGGGTAGGGGAGAGGCAGAGGGAGAAGACACTGAGTAGATAGCACAATGCAGGGCTTGATCCCATGACCCTCAGATCATGACCTGAGCCAAAAGCAGATGTTTAATCAAGCCACACAGGCATCCCTGGATATATTTTCATTGCTTAGAGTAATTATCAGAAGTGGGATTTTGGTACCATTTGAGTATCTACTCTCCTAAAATTTTTAAAGAAAATAAAAATAAATAGGAAGAAAGAAAGGAAGAAAGAAAGAAAGAGGAATCTCATCAAGAACTTATACCCATGGGGCTCCTGGGTGGCTCAGTTGGTTAAGCAACTGCCTTCGGCTCAGGTCAAGATCCCGGAGACCCGGGATCGAGTCCTATATCGGGCTGCCTGCTCGGCGGGAAGCCTGCTTCTCCCTCTCTCACTCCTCCTGCTTGTGTTCCCTCTCTGGCTGTGTTTCTCTCTGCCAGATAAATAAAATCTTTAAAAAAAAAAAAGGAACTTATACCCAAAAGACTTAAATACAATGGTATTTAATGGTCACACAAGAAATGGGATGGTGACAAAGACAGATGGAGTGGAGAAACAGTCCAGAAATTAGCCATGGGAGGAAGCCTGGACCATCTAAAGCGGGAAGAGAAGGTGTTATTGGAACCCATGGGCTGTAGTCCCATTCCCTCCACCCTTGTTACCAATCAGTAAACTGGAACCATGATACACTATGGAGGAGTTGCAGGGAGGAGGTGAAGCATCCTGACTTCTACCTACCTCCCCATCTCCCAGAAGTCTTCTACTGGCTGAACCCTTCTGAATGTCAGCTCTTGGAGGAATCTATAAAATATATCCTGTAGGGACCAAAGGCCCTGTAATAGGAGCAAAGGAGGAACTGGGAGATTGGATTTGGGAGCAAACTGATCCAGGATCAGCACAAGAGGATATGAACAAAGTCACTTATCCATTGATACATGTTAATAAACATAAGATAGGAAATATATTTAAATAAACAGTAAAGTCAAAATGGAGACTCTAGTATTAATTATAGATAGGAAAGTAGAGCAAAGTAATATTTTTTTTTAAATGAGAATAACAAACTGGTTTGGATAGTAAAAATAAGGCAAAAAAAAGGGCAAACTTATATGTATGCTTTGAATTCTGGGATGGATAGAATGAATTTGGATACATAATATTTGTGACATCTTATTATGGAATTACTAGAAGAAGGTTGATTATTCAAAAAGAAGAACCTTGAGTAGGATTCCTCTAGATCAGGGCTCTGTAACCTTTTCTGCAAAGAATCAGATAGTAAGTATTTCAGGATCTGCAGGGCCAGACAATCTCAGGTCTGTCATTGTAATGTAAAGTAAGCTTATGGAAAAGATGTAAATGAGTATGGCTGCATTCCAATAAAGCGATTTCAAAAAACTGGATGGCTGAAATTGGCTCAACGACTATAATCTGCCAACTCTGCTCTAGAGAGAGTTTTATTGCAAAAAATATCATTTCTTCTAATTTTCAATGATTAACTTAGAGAGACACAAATATTTCTCAAATTTAGGCTCACACCACAGTGAGCTCTGGTTTCAGATTGCGTTGGTTTGAATTCTGACTCTGCCACCACCGATGTGGACTTTGCTGAATCTCTCTGAGAAATTAGGTTCAGCATGGCACTGGCCTCACAGGATTATGGTAGAAATCATGAGATTATATGTGTTAAGCACTTACACAAATAACAACAATGCCTGGCATCTAGAAAGAGCTGTATTTGTATTTGCTGCTCATATCAATTCCAGCTTTCACTCTTTCATAGACATTTAGCTTTAGGGGGAGGTATTTATTTGAATTGATACATTCATTTAAACACATTTATCAATAAAAATGAGGAGATACTTAATATTTATTCAGCAAACTTTATTACAATACCTGTTATCCACAAAGTTATGAACAATAAGTATAGCCAAATTGCAACCCAGTGCACTAAAGAGTTTATCCAGGCAGTGAAAATTATAGGATCCATGGGCAAAAAATAGGACCATTTAATGTATCTGTTAAACGCCACGTAATCAGTGTATATATTAAATATGGCAGATACTCAGAAGAAGGGATAAAACAACTCACAAATGGCAAGAATGCCCATGTACTAACTATGCTAATACGTTATATTGACTCCAGTTGTCTTTTTTCTCCTCCACAGTGATCTTCTCTACAATGAAATAATTTTCTCCATAATCAACTTTAGTTGAAGAATTGAGTCAAATAAATAAACAGCAGAAATGTACACATAGCCAAAAGTTCAATTTAGTACATTTTTTGAGCATTAAAAAAGATTGAAAGTTGGAGAAAAAAGAGTAACTGAAGATTTAAAAAACATCAACAATTCAATTTTAGAGGTAAGCCTGAGAGCCAGCAAGTGCCCGGTGGCACAAAGCCAGGAAGGGAGAGAACCAGGATCAGGACTCTAGTCCCCTAACAAACAGATCCCCTAATTTACATTTTAATTAATTTTCCACATCAATATTGCATCTATCTAAATTCTCCCAAATACTCAATTTTAATATTCCAGACAAATTGATTTTATTTTTTTCTATATTTCAAATAAGGGTCTCATCCATGTCAATTCAGCCAAACTGGTTTAAAATCTTCTATCCAGGACTCCATGCTTACTCCTTGATAACTTATAGCTATAAAAAGATGATGATGTTTTGCACAATTGACCTGGGTATTGTACACCATCCTGGACACCTAAGGCATCATGAGAGACATTGAGCTCATGGCAGAATAATCAACCAGCTGACCTATCATACCTAAAGTTTTTATATGTGCTCAATCAATCTTACTACTTAAATACCATTTTCTCTTTTTGTTCGGTGGATAAATTCAGCCAGGACCATAAAGATTTTTCTGAGCTACTTTACTGGAAACAAAGGTATTGGAATAAACTCAGTTTTGCATTTCTGAATAAAGCTAGAACAGTATAATAAATACCCACTATATTCACTCTAGGACACAAAATAACAGCTTGTTTCATCTTCTCATAATTTTTTTAAAGATAGTTTGTTTCTGGTGCGAAGAAAGAAAGAATACCAGCTACCAGTTATGGTGTTGAAAGGATTAACTGTGAAATAGAACCTTTAATACAGCATATGGCCAAAACAAGGTACACAATAAATGTTTTCATTTTATTTCCTTTTATTATTTAGCCTTTTGAAATTCTCATCCTTTCGAAACCAGTGACATTATGTAGATTCTATAGATAAGTGTCTTGGATATAAAGCAAACAACAACCTCTCCCAGTGATGAAAACAAATTGAGTCAAGTCAATATTACGTTCAGAAAATCCCTAAAACTGTTTAGAGATTTAACATAGTATATTGTAAAACCATAAAAAACTCAGAACATTTAGAATGAGAGGACACCACTGTCCCATCCAATCTATCAATCATTTAGGGATGTATTTCTCCCTAAATAATTGCTTACAAGTGGCACTGTTGGATTTTAAGTGGAATTTCATTCCTATTTCTCGGCAAGCCTCCATGGTCTTTATTCTCTGCCTCTCTCTAGCACTTACTCCAACAGGGAGCCATATTTCAACACATTAAATAAAGAATCATCTAATGCAAACTGTGTCACTATAATTCCCATTGAAATTCCATTAAGTAAGGAAAAGCTGTCAAGTATAAAATCTGCTGATCCTTAGGGATGACTTGGAGGACATTTTTCTTTTAATGGCTTCATGCTTTGCCAAGCCATAATTCACTTATATTTCTGTCAACAGCTTCATCAGTGTGTGTGTTTGACTTTCCTGAAAATGACATTATGGCAACTTTCGTTACTATGCAAAGTTACTGCCTTGAAACTTCATGTGGGAAAACGGAAGCTTTTAGTCAACTCCGCTGTGAAAGGAGACATTACAGAACTTGGCTGTTGTGTCATAAGAAATGTTTTAACTTCTTGAGCAAAGCCAGGATGAAATAGAGAAATGGAGTGATTTTAACCACTGGAAGCCATAGTAATTCCCCTAAAGTGCTATTCGTGTGTTGCTTTTGCAGCTTTAAGAAATTGAATTTAGTAATAAGTCTAGTGGATCTTCAGAGTTAATTAAGTCATGAAATTATTGATATAGGAAGAGAATAAAAGGGACTAGATTTGTTCTTATTTATTTTTAGCCTTCTTTTTTTTTATTTTTAGCCTTGTAAAACAATGTAGAAAATATTGAAGTTATGTTTTTACAGGTTGTCTGCCAACAAAACGGAAAGAAATGTATTCTTCACTAGAGAGTGGACTTAAGTAAATGAACAGTGGACTAGAATTTTGATATTTCCATATAAAAAAACTTTATCGGCTAAACATATATGTTTGCATATATATATATATATATATATATATATATATATATATATATATACCCATACACACACGAACACACACACATACACATATATATACACACATATATACACATGTATGGGTGTATAAGAGAATATACATACATACAAACACACTTCCATTTGTGTGGTTACCTGAGAGGAAAAACCAGTTGCCAGAACTGCTGCGGGGACATGTTAAGAAGAGTCTAGGACTAGGCTAACATTTATTTCCATGTATCACGATTGGGTGGGAAGGAACTGGTCAAGCGGGAATTTGGAAATTTGTGCCATGCTTCTTCTACTCAGATATGGATATCCAGAAGTGAGACTATGCTTCTTGTTGCCAGTTTCAGAATCTTTAGCTTTTTTTTCTCTAATGAGTTAATCCCAGAAAGAGCTCAATGTGTGCATTAGAGAGCTATAAGGTTGGTTGAGGCACTATTTGGATTAAAAGAGAGCACAGAGTAGTTGAGCAACATCTTGAAGAGAGAGCATTCTTGCTTGTCAATGATTTATAAGAATAACAACAAACTTATGAGACCCAAAAGAGGAACAACATATCTAGAATACCAGAAGTTGATATAACTAAATTGTGCTATAGTCAAGCGACTATGAAGAAACTCTGGTAGGACATCCTTTTATGGTAGAAGGCCTCCATGGTCCTCACTATACCTACAGTAATATAATATTCCCACAGGTGAAAATGGGTGTTTCACCTTTGTGCTCTGTGGGGTTTCCAACCCACAGAGCCTGAGTCAGGATTCAGGTTTTATTGAGGAAGGAATGGGAGCTCCAGAACAGGTGAAGGAAAGCAGTTTAGGAAGGATGTGGTCTTATCAGGAATCAGCTTCTGCCTGATTCCAAGGAGAGTGTTGGAACATGAATTAATGAGGTCAACCAGCTTTTTAGCAAGAAGGAGTCTTTTGTGTATTTGTGCCATTGGCTGCAGGCTGCTCTGGCTGGGGGTACAGGAGAAAGCATAGAGAAGGGAGACACAATCTCTCCTGCAAGTTGGCTCCCGCTGGCTGAACAAAATTCTCCAGAGAAGGATGCAGCTGTGAACGATAAATATCTAAATGTAGAAGGGGACCGGAGTAGGGTACTAAAAGCATACACTTCAGTTTTCCACTTATGTACCCTCATGTTTCTGTGGGATAAAAGATTATTATAAATTCCTTTTTGTTTTACTTCTCCTTAAAAGTTATGAAATTTTGTCCTCTGAGTCAGGAAATATTCTATCTATGTCTCACAATTCCAAAGGCCATGATAAAATTTTTATTTTAATACCACAGGTTTATCAGTCTTTCTCTTTGAACTTTTATTATTATTATTTTTCATCCTACCTGTTTTTCCACTGTAAAATACTCTTCAGTGTATGGAGAAAAGTTAAAACTTTCTCCACCATGGAGGCATTCTGGAGGCCTGCTGGTCTTCTTTCCAAGTCATTGTTTCTTCTCAGTACCACTAAGTTTTAGTGTTTTCTGTGTCATTATTAGTTTTGGAAAGTGAAGACCATTTGGTGTTTTCTTGCTTCTGTTTCACCATTTTGTTATCTGCCTACACTACTAGAACATAAGTCCTCAAAGCATGGACTTTGCTGTTCCTATCTACTGTTGCATCCCCACTTCACAGAACAGTGCAAAGTGCAGAGTAAACGTATTCCTATGATAGTTGCTTCAACAAATGCGTTCCCAGACTATGTCAAAGCAGAAACTGAGACTCAGAGTGCAACACTGAAATATTTGGCCCTAGGCTTGCACAGTCAGAAAATCCACTTTCAAAGAGTAAATAAAATAGGGTTAAAGGGGGAAGGTGGGGTTTGGGTTGGAAGAGGAATGTAGCAGAAGGACACCGGGGCTGGAGAAAAGGTTGTCTAGGTAGCAGAATCCCCCAAGTGAGAAACGGAAATAGTTTCCATTCCAAAACTAAATGGGATGGACTCACAGAGGAGCTGCCCTTGATTTTAGTCAACAGTCTTTTGACAATTTCTCATCTTAGGAAAATATTCTGTTTATCAGACCTGGGTAACTCCAAAAACTTTTTTTCTTTTTAGAAATTTTATTTATTTATTTGATAGAGAGAAACACAGCTAGAGAGGGAGCACATGCAGGGGGAGTGAAAGAGGGAGAAGCAGGCTTCCCGCAGAGCAAGCAGCCCAATGTGGGGCTCCATTCGGGGACTGCAGGATCATGACCTGAGCTGAAGGCAGACGCTCAATGACTGAGCCACCCAGGTGACCAAGTAACTGTAAAAACTTTGAACAGAAAGTACCTGTGAGTAAATAGTTAAGAATATCTTTCATTCTATCAATATGAGAATTTGATATTCAGTGAAATTAACTTTTAGTTCTTTAGTTAACTTCTGTTAACTTTCTAGTTCTTTCTCTGAAAACCTGATAAAGATGAGGAGTAATCTATGTTTCTAGACAATATTATTTATTGTTTAAAAACCCTTTTATTAAGCAAATTTCCTTTGGAATAGGATAAATTATAAATGAACTGCAAATACCAGATGGCAAGGCCATACTTGGGGCTTATCTGAATGTGATGATTTTTTTAAAGATTTTATTTATTTATTTGACAGACAGAAACACAGCCAGAGAGGGAACACAAGCAGAGGGACTGAGAGAGGGAGAAGCAGGCTTCCTGCCAAACAGGAAGCTCGATGTGGGGCTCGATCCCAGGTCTCCAGGATCATGACCTGAGCCGAAGGCAGTCGCTTAACCAACTGAGCCACCCAGGTGCCCCTGAATGTGATGATTTTTAATGATGCACATCCCTTATAGGAATCCTCAAAAAGATGCCTGCGGAATTGGTACAAAGGATAAAATCCTCCTTCAGCTGCCCAAAGTGAGTATCATTCCCATACACTTAGACAAAACAAAGAAGAGGGTGTCTAGAGTGCCATGTGGACTGTTACACACAGCAGTAAGGATTTACACACACACACACAACACACACATACTTCCAAGAAACAAAAAAAAAACAAAAAAGAAAACAAAAAACCAAAATTGATGCTGCCCCTTTCCACACAACAGCAGTGTATTATTTTAGTTCTTGTGTCTCTAGAATATTTTCTAATATTTGGAAAGGCAAGTAGTTCTAAAGGCAAGTTTAATAAAATATTATGACCTAGATTATGGTGAAACATCTCTCCAAAGCATATTTTTCTTCCATAAGCCTTTCTTCCTTTACATCTAGGACTCATGCTGAAGATTATCTTCCCCAGACCAACTGAGTCTCTTATATCTTCAGTATGTATTTGCCAAGTCACAGCTTTGACCTCTATCTATTGGCAGAGATGGAGCTTAAAAATTCCCCAGATGCCATCACCTACTTCTCCAAGAGTGAGTTGATAATTCAAAGCTCCAAGTTTTATTCTTATCAATATCTTAGTCTACATTGACATAATGTTTAACATACTGTTAGCATATTTCTTCTTCTTCTTCTTTTTCTTTTTTCTTTTTTTTTTTTTTGTAATTGACAGGCCCTTGAGTGGTTACTGCCCCATGTAGATGACCTAGATTATGTGCCTACAGTTTCTTCTATTCCAGGAATTTGGTGGACCATATGGCCAGAAATGCTTGGCCAATAGTTTTCAAACTGTAATTTGTGGGTCATGAAATCAGTTTATTGGATCACAGGCAAGGCTTGTTTGTTTGAAGAATATAAAGTAACAGAACAGAAAAGAAAATCCGAGGTTACCTAGCATGTAATGAGAGTAGATACTATCTTGTGAAACTTTATTTCAGTCAAGTAATAGACACAGACACATTCTTAGGGACTGAATTTGTCCCCCTCCAATTACTATGTTGATATCCTAACCACTGGAGTCTTAGAATGTGGCTGTATTTGCACATAGGGACTTTAAGGAGATAATGAGGTTAAATTATGTCTTAAGGTAAGGCTATAATAGAGTAAGACTGCCATCTCTGTGAGAAGAGGAAGAGATACCAGGGATGTGTGTGCATGGGGAAAGGCTGATTGAGGACACAATGAGATGGTAGCCACCTGCGAGCCAAGGAAAGGGAGGCCTCTGGAGAAACCAGACCTACTGACACATTGATCTTAGACTTCCAGCCTTCAGAAGCATGAGAAAAGAAACCTCTGACATTTAATCTACACACTGTACCATATTTATTCAGCAGCTCTAGCAAACTAATGGATACATTCATATGTGGTGTACTGGGTCACATGTAAGGCGTGTTTATAGAAGTAGGTTGCGGTCAAAGATGTTTAAAACTCCTGAACGAGGGCAACTGAGTGGCTCAGTCAGTTAAGCATCTGCTTTCAGCTCAGTTCATGATTTCAGGGTCCTGGGATGGAGTCCTGCATCAGGATCCCTGCTCAGTGGAGAGACTGCTTCTCTCTCAGCCTGCTGTTCTCCCTGCTGCGGTCTCTTTTTCTTTCTGACAAGTAAATAAATAAAATCTTCAAAAAAGTGGGCTCTTCCCACCAGCTGTTTTCTTTTAATGGACTCCACCTGTAGGAGTCCCTGCTGAATGAGCACTGAATCATGTGCTCTCTTCCAGAAGAGCAATCTTTCTTTCTCCTGATACTTGTGGTCAGTTGGTGTTGTAGTCCATTTGGGCTGAATACCATAGACTGCATAATTTAGGAATAACTGAAATTTATTTCTTATAGTTCTAGAGGTGGGGAAATCCAAGATCAAGGAACTGGCAGATTCACTATCTGGAGAGAACCTGCTTTCTGACTCAGAGATGGGTATCTTCTCCCTGTGTCCTCACAAGGCAGAAGAGGAGAGGGAACTCTCTGGGGTCTTTTTCAGAAGAGCACTAATCCCATTCATGAGGGCTGAATCACTTCCTAAAGGCCTAACCTCCAAATACCATCACGCTGGGGATTAGGTTTCAAGCTAAGGATTTTGAAGACGACATGAACATTCATTCAGTCTATAGTAGCCGTTGGTAAAACAGCCTGATTGATCCTCAAGACTGTTTCCTTCTTTACCATATCCAGGGCTGAGTTTTTCAGGCAAATACTTTAAATTAGGAAACAGTAGGGTTTTTTTTTTTTTTTTTTTAGGTTTGGCTGCTCTACTTATTGACCATTCTATCAATGTGTTGAGATATTTGTTAAGAATAATATGATTGTAACTTTTGTTGATTTTTTTTCTATTTTTAAACTATGGACTGGAATAATGTGAGTTTATCTGCATGAGCTAAAAAATTGCTCTTAGTTACCAAAGCATATGTTTCCACACCCCTGTGGGGAGCAAGGTGGGCAAGGGTGTTCTGACAGGTTATTTCATAATGTCAAATGACATTAAGTCATAGTCTTCTGAAATCCGAGCTCTTTTTCTTTTGAAAGGCTTACATCTTTGGATAATTTGCATGTGTTTCTTCTGAAACAGAGAGAATGCATTTCTCTGCATTCTTTTCTGGTAGAGGTTGGTTTTAACAAATTACTGATTTAGCAAATTGATGCTTATATCTAACTAACGTCAGACAGAATGACATTATAAATACTAACAAATTAAGTTTATTAATTTGATACATGTCCTGGTAGCTGCATAGAAGAGATCAGTCGATTTGGTAATTTAGAGTTACATTTTTCAATGTATTCAGTCTTGCAAGCAGCAATGTCTAAAACTGGAGCATAAGGAGTAACATGGAGGACAGTAGGAAAAGGAAAGAAAATGTGAACTGGGGTAAATCAGAGAGGGAGACGAAGCATGAGACTGGACTCTGAGAAACAAACTGAGGGTTTTGGAAGAGAGAGGGCTTGGGGGATGGGTGAGCCTCGTGGTGGGTATTAAGGAGGGCACGTATTGCATGGAGCACTGGGTGTGGGGCATAAACAATGAATCTTGGAACACTGAAAAAAATAAAATAAATTATTATAAAAAATAATAATTAAAAAAAGATGGCAAGCAACAATGTCTAAAACTAGAAGCACACTGAGTTACATTTAAAATGTATGGCCTCAGCTTTAACTGAGGATCTCTGAGCATCCCACATTCTAGAGGGTTGTTGAGTATATTGTCTATCATCTCCAGGGTTCTATCATGATTTTTTTTTTTTTTTTTTTAGGAATGACTTTTGGAAAGAGCTTTGTTTTCCCTAAAAAACTGAGAATATTTTCCTATGGAATGTGAAAACCATGTGTCATATATCTAGAATTAGTTCTTTTATTGTCCTTTAGTGATCAGGAAGCTTAGAACATAATTGCTAGCCCTGATTTTTACTGTGTAGATCCTTATGGTATATATATAGTTATAATGCATATTTTATACATGCGATATAAAAATTACCTTTTAATATATTAAATATATATCGTTAGTTATATTGATTATTTTCCTTTCCTGTGTTTTTCTTGTCTACTTCGTACTTTTCTTTGTTCTGATTTAGAAGTATATACATTTATTTAAATTTTACTGTTTTATTTATAGAATTTTGGAGGTATTTAAAATATGTTAATTAAAGTGGGGGTAGAAGTGATAATATAACCCAGCACTAATTTATTTGGTAAGTATCTATTGAAGTAGTCTATATGTGTAGCATGATTCTAGGTACATGATATCTGCAACAGATAATTTTTACTTCTAATACCTTATGGTCTAGCAGAGGGAAATGGATAAGGAACAGATAAATAAATATACAATGTGAGCCAATATCGAAAATAACTTACAGGTGATCAGAAGGAGGGTAGGTAAATGAAGTCTCTAGGACTATATAAATAAGACAATGAATTTAGATTTCCTTTCCTGCTGGTAGCAATAAGTGGTAAACACATATGCTCTTTTGACTTTTAACCTTATCTGTATAGTTTCCAAGTTTATTGCATGTGACTTTCATTTTTAAAATTTTTGATGTGGTTGAGTTACATCATAGTATAAAGATGCTATTAAAGTTTTAGGGCATATACAAGAGTGTTGCTTCATAATTCTCCATCATTCACAAACTAGTGCCATGGTTCCTGTTGAGTGCATGCAATCTTGCTAATATTTATTTATTTATTTTTTGAAGAGGGAGAGAGAGAGTTGGAGGAGAGACAAAGGGAGTGGAAAAGACAGAATCCTAAGCAGGCTCCACATCCAGCATGGAGCTTAGTCTCACAACCCTGAGATCATGACCTGAGGTGAAATCAGAGTTGGACATTTAACTCACTGAGCCACACAAGTACCTTGCACTCCTGTTATAATTAAATACTAATTGTAAAAACCAATTTATTTTTTAGGTACATAAATTTGTTTTAAAAAAAAACTCTTACTGTTGAGGGAAATAATATAAAACAATATGAAAGGTAGACTATAGCTGTTATAAAATAAAAAACAATGAATCTTGGAACACTGAAAAAATGATGTAATAAAAATATAAAATAAAAAACAATGGTTTTAAAATTAAAATAACTGAAATATAAGTAATATTGATTCTAATACATTTCACAAAGTCTTTTCCCCTGAAAACATTGCTCAGTTAGGGCTCTTTCTGCTTATAGTAAAGAAATATTCAGGTTGATTAGGTTGAAATAAAGATAGGCTTTTAAAGCAAAAAATAATTTTTGTGTTAGTTTTAATAGAATCCCAACAACATGGTATAGGTCATTGGAATAAACTAAAGATATTTCACCACTCTCTCTGTTAAGATTTAACACTGAGAGTTATTTTTCCAATGAAAATGATTCAAGTGACTTCAAAGTAGATTTTTGTTTGATGAAACTATCTGGTGTACTATTTTACCTGCTTAATTTCTGAATAGGTCAAGCTTTGGAAAATAGATGAGAGTAATGGCAAATTTCCCCTTATTCATGAATTATTGTGATCTGGTTTGGACAATATTAATTCAGACCATTTATATTGTCTTTGAAATGTCTCTTCACAATGTTCATAATGCATTTAGTGAATTATTCAGATGAGTTCATTTAGAAGCCTTTTAGACACCAAAGATCCAAGGCAGTGCAATAAAATGATGTACTCCATAGCTCAGTTTCTCAATTCTTTCATTTGCTTGTTCTTATACACAAAATGCTGTTGTAAACCTCTCTGGTCAAAATAACTGTAAGTTGTTCAAATGGGCAAATACATCAGCACTATATGTACGTTAGCGAAGCCAGTGTTGGTTACACAAAGCACTGGATGTTTTTCTCCAGGAAGACTTAATGTTCTTTTTACAGTTCAAACAGATGAACAAAAATGCCCCAACATAAAAGCCAATGAGACTCAGTATGAAATAGTAGCTTGCATTGATAATCTTCTTCATAAAGCTGGGAAAGAAGTTGCGAATTCAATATTCCATTCTTAACATGACTGATGAGTTTAGTAGATTTTATTCAGTTTAGTCTCTGGAGCATGTTTAAGTTTGAATCCTAGCTCTATTAACAGAACTCTATCTTATGAGCGGGAGAAACTTGGGCAAATTAATATTTTTGTAACTAAGTTATTTCACCTGTAAAATAGTGATAATAATAGAATCTAGCCCAAAGAGTTGTCAGAAGGATTGCATATATTGGTAAGCATATGTAATGTTTATTAGAATAGTATTTGGCATGTGGTAAATGTTGTGTAATTGTTTGCAGTTGTTTTTACTCATTCTTAAAATTCAATGTGTTAGAGACTAAATGTTGTCCCCATGAATACACTGAAGTCCTAACCCCCAATGTAACCGTATTTGGAGATTAAGGTTAAATGAGGTTATAGGGGTGTGACCCTAATCCAATAAAACTGGTGTCTTCATACAAGAAAGAAATGCCAGAAATCTTTCTCTCTTAATCCTTCCAAGCACAGGGAAGAAGCCATGTGAGGACACAGACTTGTGCTCTCCACAAGCCAGGAAGAGACCTCTCACCAGAAACTGTATTTACTGGCATCTTGATAATGGATTTTGAGAATCCAGGACTTGGAGAAAATACATTTCTGTCATTTCCACCACATGGTTCCTGGTATTTTGTTATGGCCTCTCTAGTAGACTAATGTATCATGCCTACTTTCAAAGTTAATGTTTCCTTGTGTATATGACAGTAAGTAGATTTTCTTTCTGAAGCAACAGTGCAACATATCAAAGCAAATAAAACACATGTGCTTTTAGAAATACACCATTATGCATCCAGGCACATGGTCTATATCATTCAAAAGCTCTATTTTTTTTTTTAAAGATTTTATTTATTTGACAGAGAGAAACACAGCCAGAGAGGGAACACAAGCAGGGGGAGTGAGAGAGGGAGAACCAGGCTTCCCGCCTAGCAGGGAGCCCGATGTGGGACTCGATCCCGGATCATGACCTGAGCCGAAGGCAGTCGCTTAACCAACTGAGCCACCCAGATGCCCCAAAAGGTCTATTTTTTGAAATAGTTATGGTCACAATTCAATGATGAAAGTTTTGAATCATTCACAGCTGGAAATGACCAGGATACTATTGCTACTGAAGTGCTTTGTCTAGGTAAATTTCACAGGCTTTTAGGAACATGTAATTTATCATTTAAAACATAGAATGTTGTTCTGATTTACCTATACTTAATTGTACACTGCGGTTTTTGTAATGGTTCCATGTTGCATTTTTTTCCTTCTCTTCAACTATGTATTAAATATTTTGGTGTAAGAGCCATATTCCTTTTTTCATTATATGTTATATTAGAGTTGTAGAAAGAGTTAGAGATTGTGATGTCATTCAGTTTACTTTGTACTTCAGGCATCTTGGGTCCCTGAAGCATATCTAACTCATGTGAGATGACCACACTGGCAAAGTTAGATCTTTGTCTTTAGCTTATAGCACTTTGTGTTTCTTACAGAATTGGCACAATAACATACACAAAGTTAGTACTTAATACATTTTGGTCATTGATAAAGAAACTACTCTTTTAGGACCTAGTATGTTTCATATACTGAGTCCAGAACTGAATGTACAAGATAAATTAGCAACATTCCTATCTTTTGGACCAGTGTTCGTAGTTTAAATTGATCACAGTTTTAGTAACGCTAGTATCAGGATAAATATATCTGACTTTAATTCTTCATGTTAGAGTTTATGCATTTTTACTCTTATTTTGTTCACCCTGCAGCATTTTATGGATGACAAATTGGTGAAGAGTGATCACACCCATATACAGTTTCTACGAGTTATTGATTTATTTGACCAAGAGCACAGAAAATTAACAGGGGTGAATTGGAGGCACCAGCAATAGATGAAAATTTCTTGAGTCAGCTTTTTCCTGGCATCTCAGCTCACTAATCTTGTATATGCCTTCTGCTGAGCCCCTCTACAACTGTAGGATCTCTTTAGAGTTAAGATAACAGCTAAATTCTTCCTATGTCAAAAGCCATGGTTTTTTTGAGGCTTACCAGGTGGTGGGCTGGAGCTGGCTTGTACCAGCCTGTGAGACAGGAGGAAAGTTTGCAAGCTAGTAAACACAACCATTACTAATAAATAAGTTCTATACAAAATTACAAAAATAAATTATATTAAAAACTTTGCTGTTTCCTATGACAATTATATCCAACAGTTACAAACTCAGTTGCATTAAACTGTACTCAACAGTCATGACTTCCTAATTTTATTACTACATATTTGCCTTATCTACGCTCTTAAGTAAGATTCTATCTATTGCATCTGTGTGGTGGAAATAATATGTAATGGTGTGTCACTGTACTTATCACCTGAAAGGATCTCTGATGTGGGACCCCCAAAATTGGGAAACTCTACATTTGAGGTTTTTGACTGTCTTGTCTTCAGAGAGTGATGAAGAAAATGTCAATGGAGTAGATGAACTTAAAATTGTGGCATTCTGTGATGCGTTATATTATGAATGGTATACAAAAACTTTTGAGGAAACAGCCTTTCAGTATTCTAAACTATTGTCTCATTCAGGAAAGGTGTCACATTGGTTATAGATAAGTAATTCCAGTATTCAATTTCATTGCTTTCTTTTGTCTTACTTGTTACACAGCCAAAGATATTAATTAGATTGATATTAGATTATATCTGCACTTTTTCATCCATTACAACCATAAATTGGCTACAGATATAAGAGTCTGGCAAAGATCAATGAAAAAAAATCTATGGTAGTCTATTGGTCATACAGAATGTGTAATAGAGAGTAGTGTATATTTTATTATCATTTGTAAATTGTGTGCTACACATCCTTAATATCAGTAAAATTTATAATAAACAAATATATATGCATATTTATACACAGGCAAACACACACACACATGTACTCTCTGCTGGAAAGATGGCTGTTGAGCATTTACTAACACACCATCAAAGGCCATACTTACACATTCCAGACTAATGACTTTTAGTCATTTGTATATGTGGTATGTTATATATACCATTTATGCATACTATATTATTTATACTATTACATATACTACCAATATAAAATATAATCAATATTTAGTGCTTTAAAAATGAAATATTTGCCAATTTAAGTCTCTTCATTTTTTTAAACATTTATTTATTTATTTGAGAGAGAGAGAGAGAGTACACGAGCAAGGGAAGGAGCAGAGGGAGAGCATCCCAAGCAGATTCCCTGCTGAACACGGAATCTGACTGGGGCTCAATCTTACAATCCTGAGATTATGACTTGAGCTGAAACCAAGAGTCACACGCTCAACCAACTGAGCTACCCAGGATCTCTAAGTCTCTTCATTCTTGGATCAAAGTTCGTACCAGCAAGACCACTTCTTTTCCAGCAGCAGAGCTTATGCCAGGTGTCCCTGGATCATATTTCTTTCCAGCCATTTGCTGGGATCCCCCAAATCCTGTTTTTCCATAGTCTTACTCTTTGTTTTTATTTCATCTCAGTGTATCTCAGTACTTCTTTTACTTGATTTGGTCCAAGAACCATGACCACAAATCCATTTGCCTTCCCTTTCTTCCAAACATCAGACATCCATCGAATTAGCACTTCTTGAAGAGATTGTCAATAATTTAAAATTTCTTAATTATTGATGCCTCATCAATTTTTCCTGGAAATGGTGTATTGGCAAGTAAGCAGAGACATTCGTAAATCATAGGACCATATCTCATGGAAGAAATCATAGGACCATCAATTCTTTCAAGTGAGGAGGGAAGCCATTAATAATTACGTCTCTTTGGTTGCATATTTTAGCCCGTTTTTAGTGTTGAGTGGTTGCAAGCCAGCCTTCCTTGCCAGGATGCAGAAGGCAGCTGGATGGATGCAGAAATCTGTGACTATTATGAAGTAGGGTTAGTAGTAAATTATTTGTGGAGCAATACCACAAAAATAAGACAAATTAAAAAATTAATGCCAATTGCACGGCTATAGATCACTGATTTTTAAATTATAGATAAACAAATGTGCTCTGTCACAATTTTCAAATAAATAAGGTTACTCAATTTAATCCTGGATTTAATAAGATACTTCACTTATTAAAAACCTGTTGTATACAATAGTATTTCATGGAGTACTAAAAATGTCCTGACTGAATAAACTGACAACTTTTAATTTAGAAAAGTATGGTCCTCAGAAGGTACTAGACAAACAAGGCAGGACCTCATAAAAGGTATCTACTGGTTCATGCCAATTTAGTGCGACAGAGAATAACACTACCAGTTGAGAATTGTTAATGCATGCATGGTATTTAAGACATACTAGGTGGTATTTTATTGTTTCACATATAGATTCTAACTTAAGCTTCAAAACAAGCCCAACATGAGTTAGGTTCTTTTTTAAATAAACATAGTCACAAATAGTACATATAATTTACCATTTCAGATAGGTTGTAGAGCTAGGATCTGAACCCAGATGGTCTGGCCCTAATGTCTGTGCTCTTAATTCTCATTCTATACCCCTAAGGCAGAAGTTACTCCTCCAATGCACTGGTCTTTGTGGAACAGTTCAGGCATGGATTAGATTTGGGGTTGGATAAGACTGACATAATAAAGCAGAGATATATTTATTCAAAACATATTTGTTGAGCTGTATTTTTGTTCTAGGCCTTATGGGAGATGATCTAGATGTAGCTCTGAATGAAATTGATCACATGGAATTTACATTCTATCATTGGGATATACAGAGATGGTGCGAGCATATTTTAATAATAAGATTTGGATCAGGGGCCCACTTTAACAGAATTGTATATAAATAAAGAAAATGTAGAAGCCCTATGTGTTTATGGTACTTTGAATAATCCTAAGAAAAGGATCACTAAAATGAATATTTTAAACTATATATTTGACATTTTACCCTGCATAGCAATGTGCCTTAACAAGATTTGGTTTGAGTGAGGGTTGTTCCTTTCTTAAAAAATTGAAAAATGGGTATTTTAAGTGCAGGCATGTTCCTAGTCATACAAGTTTTTATAAAAGCATATTATGAAAGTCAGAAATCTGGATACTTAAAACCATCTCTGCATAACCCCTGGAAGGTTGAACATGTCTTAGTTTGAAGAGTACTGATGTATTAGACCCACCACTGCAATATGTGTTTCAGGCATTTGGTCCCACATTTAAAGTCCTTATTGAGGCAACCTTTGTTCTAAACAGGGATGCTCCTGGTCCATGAGTCATCTTAACTCTCAGAGGTCTCCTGTCAGGCACTCCAGGCTAGGAGAGCCACTGGGCTGGACTCACTTATCTTAAATTTTTTTTTCCCAGTGTTCCAAGATTCATTCCCCATTCCCCACACCCAGTGCTCCACGCTTTAGGTGTCCCCAGTACCCACCACCAGGCTCTCCCATCCCTCTACCCCCCTCCCTCCAAGTCCCTCAGTTTGTTTCTGTGTCCAAAGTCTCTGTTGTTTCGTTTCCCTCCCTGGATTACCCTAGTTCCCACTTACTTTCCTTCTCCCACTGTCCTCCAGGTTACCCCTCATGCACCGCAAGTAAGTGAAACCATGTGATACTTGACTTTCTCTTCTTGGCTTATTTCACTCAGCATAATCTCTTCCAGTCCAGTCCATGTTGCTACAAAACTTGGATATTCATCCTTTCTGATGGAGGCATAGTATTCCATTGTATATATGTACCACATCTTCTTTATCCTCTCATCTGCTGATGGGCACCTTGGCTCTTTCCACAGTTTGGCGATTGTGGCCATTGCTGCGATGAACATTGGGGTGCATATGGCCCTTCTTTTCACTACATCTGTATCTTTGGGGTAAATATCCAGTAGTGCAATTTCAGGGTCATAGGGTAGCTCTATCTTTAATTTTTTAAGGAATCTCCACACTGTTTTCCAAAGCACCTGCACCAGTTTACATTCCCACCAACAGTGTAAGAGGGTTCCCCTTTCTCCGCAGCCTCTCCAACACTTGTTGTTTCCTGTCTTGTTAATGGACTCACTTATCTACCTGCCTCTTGTTGCTACTTCCACAATTCCTTTTATGCCGTATTGGAATGTGATGCTGAGTCCTGGTTCAGGTTCTTCTAACAGCCTGTACATTTCTCCTCTCACTGTGCCCAGGAAAACAGGGCTCCAGCTCTGACTTTCTTGGTATCTCCATACATATCTGGGTGTTTAAAACAGAGCCTATTCGAGGTACAGTCTGAAATGTGGAATAAAGGGTTGGGAAGAAAAAGCCACTGGGTTCTAATCAATTCTATCACCCTCCTTTCACAATATCTGGGTTAGAAAAAGAGGACTTAGTGTTTTCACCTTTCTCTGCATAGTCTTCTCCCTTCTAGCTTGGGGCTGCAAGGCTCATAGTGGTTATAGAACTAAACAGAGTGTGGGACATAGGAGATACTTAAAGCATAGTTTTTTGAATGATTGCTTGAATCAGTGAAGAGATGACTATCTTATGCAGAAGTAATTGGTAGAATCTGATTCTTCATGCTTGGTTGTAGGTAGCTATTATAGCTCTCAAGACTATTTCTTTAACTCCCAAACCCTATAATGCTAGTAACAATGTGAAGAGCATTTTGTTAATAACAGGCCAGTGATCTTCATCCTACTTCCTATCCATTCCACTATCCATTCCACTATCCTACCTTGTCATCCAGAAGGAAAGCTTTTGAAGACCAGCCAGAAGGTTATCCTCATGGAAATGCA
Organism: Spilogale gracilis; assembly: GCA_004023965.1. Taxonomy (NCBI): domain Eukaryota; kingdom Metazoa; phylum Chordata; class Mammalia; order Carnivora; family Mephitidae; genus Spilogale; species Spilogale gracilis. The sequence goes on from PITA01003936.1 coordinate 98,056, forward strand.
AAAGAGGCAAACACTTTCATATATTTTTAAAGCTCCTATTAAAATTTATCTACCATTTAATTTATTTAAACTATATTGGATTTTCATAGTTAATTAATTAATTAATTAAATTTCTGTAATTATGGAGCAGTTATTTTTGGCATCTCAAACTAAAATGGCAGAACTAGAAATTTTGCTCTGCCATTCTCAACTGCTCTTTCCTTGGCTTTCCCCACCGTGGTCTATGGCACCACCATTTACCTGGTTGTTCTGTCCAAACACACAGAATCATTCTTGATTCTTCTTTCCTTCACCTCTCACACCCACCCCCTAATTCAGACCTGCCAATTTCACCTCAAAACTTCAAAAGGTATCTTGGATTTCAATCTATCTTTAATCACATCTTGACTGCTTCCAGGCTAGATCTCAGTCACCATCTTTCCTTTCAGTATTGTTTTCCTAATTGACCCTAACATAGGCATTTCACACCTGGTTACTCTTTGTCTATTATGCACTACCCTTCATTACCATCTTTATAGTGCTTGTCATTCTCTTCAAATATGTCATGCTATGTATTTTTTTTCTCTGTGCCATTATATTTGTCCTACTATCATGTCAGCAGCATGAGAACAGGAATCTTGCCTATATTGTTCACTGCTGTGTCTGTATTGCCTAGAACAGGTCCTGATGCCTGAGACTCGGATTGTAGTTGCAGAACGAATACATGACCAAGTAAGAGAATCCTGAAAATAAGAGAATATCTTAAATTTTTTTTGAACAGAGGAATCATATAATCAACCCAATTTTGATAGGTCATTGGGAAGATTCAGAGATGGGTGGTAAGTATGGAGAATATTGTAATATCACAGTTAAGACATGCTGGTGGTCTTGGCTAAGGTAATGATGTAGAAATAGAAAGAAGGAGGTGTGCTTATGGAATGTTTATGAGACAGACCAAAGTGACTTAATGGTTAGATGGGGTCAAATTAGGGAGAGGGATGAGTTTGGGAGCCTGTTAGGTTTTCCTCTAGCTTTGCTGAGACAGGGAAACTGAGGGACTCGATAAAAATCTGCTTTTGCTCCTTTTCTTGTTTCCATTCTTGCCAAGAACTTCACCCCCACCCCACTTTACATGCCTTGTAATGGAAATAGTGTATGACCTGCTTATAAGGGACAAGGAGTTAATGATTTCTTTAGATAGAAGACATCTAAGGAAGGACCAGGTGAGAAGGACCAGCCAAAGCCATCATATGTGTAGTGTATTCCAGAACACTGGGGCTAGATATCGGCACGCCAAGGCCCCCTGGCTCCAAGAATAACACTTGTGCCCTCTTTTCTTCTAACCAGTTCCTAGATGCCTGCCTTAGAGGACACACACACCAGACCACCATCCTCAATAAAAAACCCCAGATCCTGAGCAAAGACAAGACTCATGCTCTTGTCTTTTCTGAGTCTCCCAGGCTCTATCTCTTTTTCTAAATTCCAATAAACACTGCTCTCATTTCCTGCTGGCTTGTGCTTGATTTCCTTCCTACTGGAAGCCAAGGATCCTCTTGGCTGGTCCTGAAGGACCACTTCGGGTCCCTGGAACTGGCCTGCTAGCATCAGTGCTGATTACTGAGATAAGGAATACAAAGGACAACACATGTGGGACTGGGGAAGATATCATGATAAACGTCATCTTGGAAATATTTCTAGAATATTCAATTAAAGATATTTAGAAACCAGTTGAAAATAGAGGCTCTGAATATAAGGAGAATGGCTATAACTGGAGGTTCAACTTTGTGAGTCATTTGCTTAAATTTGGATGCTGACATTAGGCCAACCAAGGGGAATATAGAGGAGGGAGGAAGAAACCATGGTGAGTCCTGGGCTGTCAATATTTGAGGGGTGGGAAGAGGAGGGTGATCATGGAGTAAAGCACACTGAGTCGATGTTTTCTCTCAACATTTCAAATTACTCCTTTTCATGTACTCATTATTTCATTCAAATTGAACCTTTCTGAGTATGCTCTGTATTTTCTCTCCCTGGCATTCTCCTGTTTCTCCTAGTTTCCTTTTCCAAGGTTGCCTTTCCTCCATTTCCACTCAATTAAATGGAGTCTGTTCCTTAATGTCCATTGTAAATATTTGCTTTTGTCCTTGAACTTGCTCAGATTTCTCTTAGATCATGCATTCTTTGAGAGTAAAGGTGAGTCTTCTTCCACATTATTCTATGAAAATGGCAAGTTTTCAATGGATATTTAATGAATAAGTCTTGGTAGATTGTGTTCATATCCCTAGTTCTACGTTCCTCTCCATATCGGTGCCCTTTGCCATGTAATTCTGCAGTGCTTTTCCGTGGGGACATGGCTCATTGGTGGGACTTTCTTTGGCCAACCTTAGGCAGAAGTAATGGTATGCCTCGTCCTCAAGAGACCACGAATGCTTCTGCATGCTCTGGTGTTTCACCATCCTCCTGAGAAGGATAAGCCTGGGCTTGTTTGCTAACCCCAGAAAAAGGAGGTGGAAAATTTTTGTGTCACTCTAGTCAAGCCCAGCATAGATCACTGGAACCTGCGAAGGCATGAGAGATAAACAGTTACTGCTGTGTGACATTGAAGGGTAAAGATTATTTGCAATGATTTTATGGCAATAGTTTTAGAGCAGTGACTTTATGGTAATAGCTAACATAATTTCAGAGTGGATTTTTTTTAACAGAGAAAGAAAATGGAGTTTCTGTAATTTTAGGAAACAAAAAAAGAGAGTTACCCAATGACAAAGGATAGAGTAACCTATAACACTACGTGAAGGGACTTTTTAAACCAGCTTGCAATGATTAACATATTCAAATAAGTGTTGTCCTTCAGAGTCCTCCTCTGTGAGACTATCCACTTATATTAATCATGTTGCAATAGGTTAAGAATTTCTCTTTGTAAATTACTTGCACAGTCAGTGTTTGAATCAGTAAGGAAAATCTGGGTTATTTACTTCATACTCATGTCTTGTGGATACAGAAAACAATGCTATACTTTAAAGCTCATTAACACACTTGTGATATAATAACTAGATGCTGACTCAGACAGCTTGTAACCCCTCTTAATCCTATGGAGCCAGCTTTAAAATGCTTCTAGAACTGTCTGAACAGTTGCCTTTTTTGAGGCCAGTTTTTTTTAGTAATGTGAGAGAGAGAAGAGAGATTTTTCTGGGTCTAAATTAATCAGAGCTGAGGAGAAAAATAAAAATAAAGGTTAAAGAAAATTTGCCTTTACAAGACAGAAAGATATTCATGTATGGCAATATTAACTTTTTTAGATAAAGGATAAAGGAAAGAGAGCATTCTTTTCATGGAAACATATGCAGAGAAGGAATAATGGAGAAGAGGAGAGAAGTTGTTTTTTATAAATCTGCATCTCAAATACCTGTTCATTGAGCACAGGTATGAGGCCTTCTGCACTGGTCACTAGGCTGCACCTGGTAAGTTGATTTTACATTTTGAGTCATAAATTGGGACACTTTTCCTGGTAATGATACATCTATACAAGGAGAATAGTAAGATAAATTGCTTTTTGTATCCTGAAGCTGGTTTAAAAGATTTTTGGAGGATTGTAGTGGGCTAAAGTTTAGCTACACTGTAAGAGAATCATAGAGAAAAAGTGTCACATGAATGGTGATAGAGTTGGAGAGAAATCAGAGACTGGGGAAAATGTGAATGCCAAATAGTAAAATTCTGTATAATGAAATGATCTTGGTGGAAGCAAACACCACCTTGCTAACTCTTCTACGGCAGTGCCAGAAGGTGGCGATAGTGCGCTTCTGATAGGTGACAAGCTGTAAAAGTTGAAGTTTGATGGGTAATGCAGATATTTTGCCCTCTGTAGGATTTCTAGGGTTGAAAAAAAATGCAGTCTAGTAAAAAGCTGAGATATATATTCCATTTGGTATATATGTATTAAGTACTTGCGCGTACAGGAAAGAATTCGTATTTGTAATTACAAACGTAGTCACAAGTTGCGAAAGGAAAATTGCCCAATAGTAAAAGGATGTATTTAAAATTACTCAAAATAAGTTTAAAAGAATTTCTAGACCTCAGTTTCTTTTAAGTTCTAGACTAATCCATCTCTTAGAGGTCACAATATTTTGTAGGTAGATGGTGAAGAAAATTAGCAGCGTTCTATAGAGCAGAAGCTCAAATTTGAACGTGGTGCTCATCACCTGAGGCTCCTGTAAAATGTAGATTTTGAATCACTGTATCTGGGTGGGGCCTAACAAGGTCTCTGGTGATACTGATGCTGCCGGTCCTAGACTGGCTAGATTAGTCACTGGCTAGGCTGTTGAGAAATTCATATCACACCTACATCCTGCCCTGGTAATCTTTAATTAGCTCTGTGACCTTGGTGAGGTCATTTCATAACTTTGGTTCTCTAATAATGGAACAGAAAAATAAAATAATATCTATTCTTTTTTTTTTTTTCCCATAACAACTATCTTAGAATCCTGTAAAATCCCGAATCATCTACCAAGGAAAACATTCAGTTACATTTTACATGTACTCAGGCAATAAATTGAATAGATTGACTCAAAAACTTAAGACAATGCTTGTTGTGTGAAAATAAAATTATTGGCTAAATATAGAAAGCTTATTTAATTCAGATTGTGGTTCTCTGAATTGACTTTTAACTCTAAGAGATCATTAAAATATGAAGTATGTGCAAAGTCATCTAAAATGAAAGTATTGACAGCAAATCTGAAAGCTGGATAAAATATTTCACTAGAAGAAGAATGAAAAAACAATAGTTCTAAATGATGTAATTATGATTCTATTTATTTATTTATTTATTTGTTATTTATATTTATTTTTTGTTGATGTTAGTTATCATACTATCATACTACCATACCATCATTAGTTTTTGATGCAATGTTCCAATAGTGCCTCAAGATGGAAAGAAATGAAACAATCGTTAGTCATTTAATCATGTGATTATAATAATAAATTAAGATCCCAGTAGGAGCATAGAGAGCAGTGAAGACAGCTTTCTTGGTGCCGATGATGTCAGAGAGGTAGAACTGACAAAGTTCTCCTTAAACCAAGTCTCCTTGAGAGAGTTTGACACCCGATCTCTTGTTTGATCAGAGTAGAAGTTTCCTGATACATACTGCTTATGCCTACGTATCTCAGCAGCAGGACACCAACTAGCAGCAGTTTTATTTGACTGGGCATTTGTTACTTCTGTAATTAATGCCTGAATGTTGAGCAACTGAGTAGCTTCAGTAAATGGCTTCTCCTACCACAGGCGAAACGAAGCATAGTGTGTTTATAGGCTTAATCCAGAAGTGCTGTATTCAGTCATTCCGTCATTCAAGTATGTTTGCTCTTTTCTTAGTGGTAACTTCGGAATCTATTCTAGCTCCACTTGTTTGGACAAGTTATTCTATGTCTCCAAACCTCAGTTTCCTTTCTTCTTCTCTTCCCTTGCCTTCCATTCCCTTCTCTCTCTCCCTTCCTTCCCCTTCCTTTCCTTCCTTCCTTCCTTCCTTCCTTCCTTCCTTCCTTCCTTCCTTCCTTTTTTATTTTCTTTAAAAATTTTATTTATTTGCCAGAGAGAGCAAGAAAGCACCAGCAGAGGAAGCCGCAGAGGGAGAGGGAGAAGCAGGGAGCCCAAATCAGGGCTGGATCCCAGGACCTGGCGAGAATGACTTGAGCAGAAGACAGAAACTTAACTGCCTGAGACACCCAGGTACCCCTCAGTTACCTTATCTTTGAAATTCAAATATTAGCAGAGCCTAACTTGGTAAGGTCACTGAGGAAATTAAATGACACAACACGTGGAAACACAGCTCTGCATGGTGAGCCTTTACTATGTGTTGGCTGCTATTTCCTATTCTTCCATGATTGGTACCAACAGTTATTTTTATTAGATTGGAGGGACAGATAGTAGCTCATTTCTGAATTTTCAGGTTTAGGTTACCTTAGGGCCACACTGATAGCCAGAATTCAACTGTCAACTGTGGACTATTAATTCAGTTTCATGGTTTCAGCTTAGTTTTAAAGTCATATTTTTCCTGTAGTTATTATTTTAACTCTGGCAATGGTTTCCTCCTCTCCTAACATGGAGTCATGTTAACTGGTTAATTACTCTAGCTTTTCTGGTAATTCTGTAAATATGCTTAATATTTTGGATCATAGTCATGACTAATAACTTTTGTAGTTTTCTTAAGAAAGCAGTAGGTAACTATCTCTTGCATTTTTCACATTGACCTTTAAGAGATATAAAAGCAGAATTTTTGTATAGTTGAATTCTCATAAAGGTCAATCTAAATATTAAAGTTCAAGTGCATTCAGTGAGGTTCACACATTCTAGGTGCTTCACTAGAGCCATCTTTTAAAAAACATACAGCAATTCCATCAGGTAAGTAGGCAGATGTTGTCATCTGAATTCCACGAATGAAGAATTAGGTTTAAAGTGCTCGGTCAGTTGTTCGGCGACAGTCATGCAATTTCTAAGGAGCAGAGAGAAATTCCAAGTCCCGCCCTCATTACTCCACCTCAAGTACTCTTCTCAAAATCACAGAGAATCTCAACTGTAAGGTTTGGATGTATACTGCAAGGAAATCCTGTGTTCAACTCTGTGGGCAGGTCTATTAGTCTCCTCTACAAAATAATTGCAAGTTGTAAAAATGATAAATATGAGACGTGCTCTCAGTGGGGGGAGCAAACTCTTGGTGCAGATGGGGAACTGGAGGTGGGGTGAGTGGTCAAAGAAAGATTTCTAGTCTGCTTGCTTTGCAGATCAGAAACATCCTAGGACACCTAGGTGGCTCAGTTGGTTGAACTCTGCCTTCAGCTCAGGTCATGATCCCAGGGTCCTGGCAATGAACTCCACATTGGATTCTCTGCTTAGTGGGGAGCCTGCTTCTCCCTCTCCCTCTGCCTGCTTCTCTGCCTACTTGTGATCTCTCTCTCTTTCTCTCTGTCAAATAAATAAATAAAATCTTAAAGAAAGAAAGAAAGAAAGAAACCAAACAAGAAAGAAAGAAAGAAAGAAAGAAAGAAAGAAAGAAAGAAAGAAAGAAAACAGACTGAGGTCCTGACAGATAAAGCCATTGGCTAAGACCACCTAGGGAGAGGGTGGACAGGCCAGCTCTGGGACCTGTCTCCCCACTCCAAGATTCAGGCTTTTTCACTGGATGTCTTCTTGTAAATTAGTATTTGTCTTATAGTCTGGTAGGTTTTAAAATCTGAGAACTGTTTTTCTCAGATCCACATAACACTACAAACATGTGTCTTTTTAAAAAACAGAAGAGGAAGTCTTTTTCCCCAAGGAAAAAGGATTAAGAATAAGTAAATATTTAAGAATGTTATCCTAAAGTAAATTTTTGTTGTGTGTTAGTGTATATATCTATACCACTATATATGTGTATATATCTATGCACACACACACACACACACACACACACACATAGAAAGAGAAATAAATGTTCACCATATCAAATTGAAGCTTCTTACTCCAAACCTATTGGTAAAGTTCTGCCCTGACACCAGGCATGATCTCAAGGTAGAAATCACTAGCCTGTGTCTAAGACACCTAGGATATGACCTTCAGGGGAAATGGCCTTGGAAAAAGATGATCAAAATGATATGGGGGTTTTCAGAGACCATATATTTTGTTGATACAGGCAACAGCATTTATTGGCTCCCATGTGGGACTGTGAGTCAAATCTATCTCTAACGCTCTGGGAACTACTCACTGAAGCCCAGTACTCATCCATGAAAGGCTAGCTCCATAAGAGGAGACTTATTGAGGGGGTGAGCTCAGTTCTTCAACTACAGTGTAAAATGGAGAACCAGCCTAGAAGATTTGGTCATATTCATTTCTAGGTGGTGAAATGGGGGAAATAGAACAGAGAATTAATGTATCAGTCAAGCTTAGGGCTGGTCTATGAGCTTCATTCTCAAATTTAAGGTTGATAAACATGAACTTCTCGTCCAACTCCTTCATCTCATGGACATCTCTAATTCATGAAAATGAAACAAACAATTCATGAAAATGAAACAAACAATGGGCACGTTCAAAATGAAAGGCTATTTCTTGGGGCTTCTGAAGCCTGAATATCTGTGGGTATGGGACTGTCTGCATTGCAATGGTCCTTGAGGGTGTGATAGTCTTCAGGAAGAGGTTCTAGACTTAAGGAGAACTTTCTGTACTGATATTATGCCACTAAGCCAGTTATTGCTAAGCTTTCAACCCCAAGAGCTTCTTTTTATTGTTTTTCATCTAATAGGTTATAAATTTTGATTTTTTCCTTCTTATTAAGTTTAATAATTATGTCATATGGTTATTATTCAGATGCATAGAATCATTGATTAGAATTTCTAATTATTCTATGATAACTGGTGGTACCATACTGAGTCATCATCATGTTAGCCAAATCAAAATAAAACTAAAATGAAATTTGCTGTTTTCATTAATGAGTGGAATTTAATCTAAGATTAACATCAGTATTTTTTTAAGTGTTGCATTGAGAACCTCATTGTTAATTGGGGCACCTATTGCAGGAAATAGCTAAGTTAAGTTTTATGAGTTTGTTTCCTTCATTCCCTCTCTCCTTTCCTTCCTTCCCTCTTTTCTTCCCTCTCCCTCCTTCCTCCTCCCTCTCTCCCTCCCTCCCTCTTTTTTCTCCTCCCTTCTTTCTTCTTTTCCTCCCTTCCCTTCCTTCCCTTCCTTCTTTCCCTCCTTTCCTTCCTTCCTTCCTTCCTTCCTTCCTTCCTTCCTTCCTTCCTTCCATCCTTCCTTCCTTCCCCAGGCTTTAAAAGTAGGTATGGAAACATTTAATGAGTATATATTTGCCTAACATACATTATATATGACTTCACTGTGGCAGTCAGAGTTCTAGCAGAAAACAGAATTTCACTCAAATTCATCAGGCAAATAAATTCTCACAAAGGGACATCTTCCAGAGATGTGGGCATAGTTAATGGAATCAGCAAGGGATATTGAGGCACCTAGAGATCAGCAATAGAAGGAAGTCATTATCACTCCTAAGCATGAAGGTATAAGAGGAATAAATAGCGACATGGAACTCTATAAAATTTGAAACTACAAAGGAAAGCCTTTTGTCAAGAGATTTAATTCTGGAGGGATACTGAGACTTTAAGAAATGTGGTGCCAAAGCAGGGAAGGAGTAAAGAAAAGGTCCTGGACTCTCTACTCCAGCCCTCTAATCCTACTCACTTCAGTGGGCTTTACCTAATTTATGTTAATGTATAGGGATGATGCCATCATCAATATTACTAAAGTCAATATTACTAAACACATACACAAATTTAGGCCCTGACAGTCAATATTACTAAACACATACACAAATTTAGGCCCTGACTCGGTCATGGGAAGTCAAATCAATTCAGTTCTGAGGACTGTACAATGATGAATACATTTTGGTACTGTGGTTAAAATGAGTGGAGAAACATTTTCCTGCATTAGCAATTTCACTGAAGTCATATCAAGTATTCTGTTTCCTAGAATAGCAAGTTTTACTTATACTTCTTTGGTTCTTAGAGGAAAGCAGCAGAATGTTCCCAAAATATTTCCACAAAGGATACTAACTTCAGTTTTTTTAAAAGTTGCATTGAGCACCTCATTGTTAATTGGGGCACCTATTGCAGGAAATAACTAAGTTAAGTTTTATGAGTTTGTTTCCTTTATTCCCTCCCTCCTTTCTTCCCTGGAAATACAAAAGATGAAATTATATGTAAGCAATCATAGGTCATTACATTCTAAACTCTACCCAGTGTGCTCTGTAAGAAATGAGAGACAATTTTCATAATCCCCAGCTCAATGACCAGTTTCATTTCTGTCTAATCAATGGTCTTTAATGTCTGATGTATGTCTCACATACTAGGTAATAATCCAAGAGCGAAAAGGATCTTTCACCATTATTGTAGAGTATATATAATATTATTTTGATCAACTCTTGTCATTCCACATAAAATACATGTATTGCTTGCAGTCTCTTATTAAATTACCCTGACTCCATTCCACTTTATAAGCACTTAGACAATGTAAAATAACATAGATCTCTATTCTGCTAAGGAGCCAACTCTGAACTTGACAATCATTGGGCTTATAAGCAAAGATTTCTTCTTTACATTTAGCATAGAATGAATCAATTCTTTCAGCATTCACCATCAAAGTGTGGGCTGGGTGGAGCAGAGGCCATTGAGGGGCTGGGGAGGAAAAGGATTTAGCAAGAGAAGGATTTAGCAAAACAAACAAACAAACCCCAAGGACGTAAATGATTTTTTTGGTCAAATAATACATTTTTTTTTCATTTTCATGTGTTCTCCAAACGTTTTCATTAAAAAAATATATGCATATCAGCATTGAACATAGCTCTGTTGGATTCTCTGCTGGGCTCTCCACTGAAACAGGAAAATATTTTTACTCTGTATTTAGCAATTAGATCATCTTCACCAATCACCTAGCTTCTTATCAAGCTACACTCTAACCCCAAAGGCTGTATAATGTAATCATATTTAATCCCTTAACACTTTCTTGGACATATGGTTAGTTGTTAAGGCTAAAAAAAGCAAAATTACTTTATTTTTAGAGACAATGATCAGTTTTTTAGTTAATTTACCTTGTTAATTACAACTCCTGTGACAAGCTACTTAATCTTTATAGGTCTCAATGTCCTCATATGTAAATGAGGGATAAAATAATTATCTGTGTTGCAAAAAGCAAACAAGAAGGCATGTGTAAATTGCCCAGCATGGTGCCTGGCACATAATGGGTCCCTAATTGTTAGTTTCTATTTTTTTTTTTTGTTCACCTAATATAATAACCAATAGCTCTATAGTTTAAAAAACAATTCTTTAATGCAAAGGTACGTGCAAAACTACCAAAAATTGTATTCTGTAAGAGCTTGAAACTAAAATATATTCAGCAGTAGCTCATGTAGACTGGCAGACCAGAAGACCATCGTATCCAGATCACCACAAAAGAGAGAAGTCCTGGTTAATGTGTCTATTATTATAAATGCTATAATTAGGAGTGGAAGATAGTATAATTTGTCTTAAAGACATCCTGCTATACATATATGGAGAGAGGTGATCCAAAGAGAGAGGATACAGGAGGTACAAAAATGGAAACCTCCTTACCTTTGTATATTTGATCATAGACTTATAAATATTCTGTCTACATCAATCCCCACTCTCTGACCTTCACAAGGTTATTTTGTGGTATCCAAGAATATTGACTTACAAATGTGCTGTTATTGCAACTGGAGATGGGCCAAAGGCCAATCATAAAGGATTCTCTTGTCATGAAGGAGCAGATGAGTTCTTTTTAGTTCCCACACACTAATATCTCTATTACAGTAGTGAATATTCATCATTTTATATATTTATTTGCCATAGAGTTATTAAAAATTACTAAATGAAGTCTCTTTCCTCAAAGAGCTCATATTCCAGGGGTGAAGACAGACTAGTACAACAAAAATGATAACTCATTGCCTACTAACACCTACATCATTCTGCACATGTACTCAATGACTGAAGCTTATTGAACATTTATTCTTTATCAGATATTCATAATTGCTGAGCCTTGCAACAACTGTCCCCATTTTGCAGGTGGGGAAAATGAGGTAAAGAAATGCTAAGTGACTTACACAAGATTATATAGTTACAAAAAGGCCCAACCTGGATTTTACTTTTATGTTGTTTGACCCAACAGTAATGAATATTCCTGGGATGATGGAAATTAGATACCGTAGAAGGGAGAAATAATGATCTTGGATTTAAAAGGTAGGTGGAGAGTTTTCAGTTGGATAAGTGTAAGCACAATCCAGGGGAAGTGGAAGGGTTCATAGAAACATGAGATGACATAACATGTTTCTGAAATGTTGGCATATTAGAGTTGCTGGATTTAAGTTTAGAAGGGAAACTTGTGAAAAACGAGTCTGCAGAGGTAGTCAGGGGACAAGAAATTAAAAAGCCCTATATGTTATCCTAATCATCTTACTCTGAGGTTATTCAGATGCCAATAAAGGGTTTACCTTCTATAATGATAGATGTGTTGTATTTTATTTAAATATTGCTTTTTAAAATTTGTTTTTATTAGTACTAAAGACTCTGGACTAGAGAAGTAAAAACTAAAAGGCTGTCCTGGATTCTCCCTTCTTTCTTCTTTCCTAAAAAAATAGAAACCTGTCATTGCAGTTCAGGAATGAGGTGATGGGGACTTGAACTAGACAGGGTCCCTTGGAGAGGAAAAGGAGGATCCCCGTTGCTTAGTAGGTAGAACTCACTACATGTGGTGAGTGGTTGAGTATGGGGAAAGAAGGGTCAATGCAGAGTGGGTGAGACGCAGAAGATGAAGAAATTTTGAATGACTCATGTTTCAGATTTGGGAGACAAGTTGCCTTCAACCAACATTAGAAATATACAAGGAAGAACATCAGACCTATTTTTGGGGAGAGAGGGGGAGGAGGTAAGGAGGTGAAAAAGGAAAAAGGCTTTCTTTTCTCTTCTTCCTTCCTTCCCTCCCTCCCTTCCTTTCTCTGTTCTTTCTCTTTCCTCCCTCCCTCCCTTCCTCCCTTCCTTCCACATTATAACTTATTTACTTTATTTCTTTTCAACTTAGTATATTGATTAACATTTTTGAGGTACTTGATGTCATTAAAAACCTCCTTCTCTTGATCTGTCTGAACGATATGTGGAACCATATGTTTTCTACTGAAAATATGTTGAATGTATTTTCTCTGGGGTAAAGGAAAACGTGCCTCCAAATACTATGTTGCTTTGATTCTTCTTTTTTTTTCCACTTTGATTCTTTTTTAACAGTGAACTTGACTCAGGCCACATATTTGAGTGGAGATTGAAAAAAAGAGATTGTACATATCTGAGTTTGGACTGACAACATCTCAAAGCTACCTTTTTATTTAAAAAACCTACTTTAGCCGGAAGAATAGTAAAAGGAATACATGAAAATTATGTCCAAGACATCTTGGTAAGTTGGTCTCAGCTATATAGTATGTACCATGATTTCATGCATCATCCCTTCCATTATAAAGACTTTCTATTCAAAGTATAATTAGTTTATTACATTTTCATTCTGATTCCTCCTCTTTACCCCACCCTCGTCCTATCCCCACTCTACAAAGAGCATTGTGGTCTTTGAGTGACTACACCAGTCACCATATATTTCATAAAATAAGTTAAATCAAGATATCTAGTTTTTGTTTGTAAAATCAGCAGTACCCTGGTTAGTAAAATCTAGCTATCTTATTCTCCTTGGACTTTGCAAGAAAAAGCAAACATTTATTTTCTGGCTGAATTGACTGACAATTTCTTCCTTTATTTTGTCCCTCGTTTGATTAGTTTTATCAAATTGACTGGCTCACCCATCAGCCAAGATTCTGTTCATAAAGCAAGAATTGGCTGTACACATATTAAACTAATTTATTTAGGGTACAAAGTAACTTCTTTTAGAGAAGAGATATTCTTGTTAAATAGCAGTTTCAAAAACCTCTTCCAAAACAGAGAGACCCCCTTAGGGATAAAATAGCTAGAATAGAATTTTCATCTCTCTGTGTTGGGTTATAAAAATGAAAAAGAAGTTCATATAGCCTGTGTTGCATAACAAATGAGGTTTATGTAACCCAAATGTTCTCTGGCCTGACCAGCTTATGACTACCACACATCATAATAAATAACTCTAAATATCCCAATTTCTAAGGCATCATCCTTATATGTTTGAATGACAGAAATTAGCATCTCTCAACATGTCCTCTAGCTATTTCTAAGAGCTCCACAGATAGCTGTCACATGAGTGCTCAGAAATAAGTCTCCCACATTATTCTGCCTCAGCCCCCAGACATGCTGCCACAACGCTGGCTCTCCTGATGATGGCTGGGTGGTATCACCACTCTCCAGGCACAGCTGTCCTTCATCAATGACTGCTCTTGTCATTACCAGTCCAACCTTATGAAAGGGATACAGCTCTTCTTTCTTTGCTTCTAATTGGAAGCATAGGTGAGATGGGTTTATAATTATACATGCAAATAGAAAGTCCAATCTCTAACTTTCAACTTGACTTCACTGAATATTCAGAGTAACAGAAATGATGTACAGTTTATACTGTGTATTACCGTAAGTTGATATGCTGGGAGACTATCAGCATATTCCTTTTTCTAGGAAAATTTTACTCATATCTGGTTTTTGTTCTTTGGCACTCCCATAAACTTTAGATTAAACATATTATTATTCTTAAAGTCTAGGTTATGCATTCTCTCTCAATACAGCATGTGAGGGCCATGGGAAGTCCAGGTTAAGTCATGCTGTGTCAAACTCAAGCCCTTTGTTTGGCGCCATCTCTCTTACAGGGCAAAGTGAAGGCAAGACCTATTACTTCCCTATGGCACTTTTCCCCATCTCTATGTTCCATCTATCCTGAGTAACTCTTTAAACAGACTAGGTCTAATTCTGCAAGAACATGTGCTAATAGACAGGGATGGAAAATTCAAACTATATGCAATAAAGAAGCATTTATTGCATAAGGGAAATGATCAACAGATAATCAGATCCGGCTACTCAATACAAAGCATTACACAATGTTAGAATGAACTTGTCTCAAGTATTTTCATTTCTGACAAGAGCCTTTGATGAGTGTTAAACTGAAATGACCAATAAAAAGATTTTTTTTCCAGGAAAAAACAATCTGAGGATGAAGTGAACAACTCACATCTTTAAAATTTCAGGTCCATTTACAGACAACTATACCTATTTTTGAAATTATATAAAACTTTACTAATGTTTTTGTGTATTCTAGAAAATCTGACAGTATAAGGGATAAATCATAATTTCTCTCTGAGGTGCCATTACAATTAGAATAGTGGAATTTTCTTAAAATAAAAAAATTACACACCGTTATTATGATTTATAGCCACTAAGCATGTTGCCATAATTTTAGCTTTGCTGATGATATTTTCAAGAAATATATGTTTGCTCTTTATCCATAGTTCCTAGCTCACATCTCCCCAAACTCTTGAAATTTCATGAACAATAAGAACAACGGGAGTATCTTTTGTTATAATGTGTAGTCTCTTGTTTTCAGTTAGCTGGGGCAGTGGTTGGAGGGCAGGAATTTCAGAACCATAAAAATGAAATGGGTGTCTTGTTATTCATAACAAGCCCTTCACCACAATTGGGTTTGTGTTAATGAGGTGACTGTTGGAAAGAAGCTAAGGATGGGGCTAGTCACCAGAGGAACCAACCTTGAATAGAGGGTTGGAAATTTCAGCCTCAACCCCCCAACCTCTGGGGAAGGGGAGGGGGCTAGAGGCTGAATCAATTGCCCAAAGCCAATGATTTATGCTATCATGCTTATATAATAAAGCCTCCATAAAAACCCACAGAAGAAAGTTCAGAAAACTTCTGGATTGGTGAATATGTGGGGATTTGGGGAGAGCGGCAAGCTCAGAGAGGACAAGGAAGCTCTGCACCTCTTGCCATATATCTTGTCCTATATATCTCTTCCATCTGGATGTTCATCTGTATTCTTTACCATATCCTTTTATAACAAATTGTTAATCTAGTAAGTAAAATATTTCTCTGAGTTCTGTGAGGTACTCTAGTTAGATTAAACCCAAGGTGGGAGGCATTGGAATTTCCTATGTATAGACCATCCATTGAAAGCATTGGTGATAACCTGAGCTTGCAACTGACATCTGCAGTGGGAGCGGGATAGACTTGTAGTGTGACTCCATGGAATCAGATGCCATCTTCAGAGATACAGTGTCTGAATTGAGTTGAATGTAAGAAACCCTGCTGGTGTGTATGGAACATTGCTTAGTTTGTAGCATAGAAGGAAAATTCTTCCTGCATATATTGGAATTGGGTCCAGGACCCCAGAATACACACATAATACATTTTCAATATAAATTGAATAAAAAAGACAGATAGGCAAATACTAATTTTCAAATATCAGCATTACAACTACTCAGGGTTTAAAAAATTAGAGTATGTCCTTCCAAATATTTAATATGATCTAACATAACAAAACAAAATATTACCCTTATTATCTAGATAAGTATATCATTAAAAGGCAATGTATGTTTTTTCTGCATTGGTGATTCGATGATTCGAATGATTTGATGAGAAGGGATTCTTTCTATGTGTTGCTTCTCCTTTACTTACTACATCTCCGTAATACTGTATATAGGGTCTAAAATTTCTTAGTCACATTAAATGTAAGTTTTGTTGTTGACAACGTTAATGAGTGACAGGGTGGGCTAGCTGGAGTTCCGAAGATCTAACTTTGAAAGAAGACTAACTACCTCCATTTTGACCCCCCTGTACTTTCTAATTGATTAAGTTCTTTTCAGCTTATCTTTTAACTCAGGCAAAAGACCCGGTGGGCAAAGCATTCCATGATGGGAACTGAAACTACCCACTCAAGTAATACAAACTGCCCTGAGCCATCCAGACTCAGTGTAACTGACCCCACAACATTGGCTATGACCAATCCGACCTTTGCTGCTCAGCTGTACTTACCCACTGACATTTATTCCACATCTTCCTTATTCAAACCCAGAAGTATTTTCAGCACCTTGGAGACTGTCTTTGGGACATTAGTCTGCTTTCTGTCTTCACTGTGCTGGTCTCATGGAAATAAATTTCTTTCTCATATCACCACTGCTTACCTCTCTGTGTTTGGATTTTGTTAGCAGGGAATGTCCAAACCTCATCTGTTCGGGACCCCCAGAACCAGGTTGTCTTACAATCCTGTGTCCTGGTTACAACTTCACATTTCACATTGGTCCAAATCCTGATTATGTTTGACATCATCTGTTGATTTTTATTGATCCAAGTTAAATACTGCTAGAGATCATTCTGGATCCTAAGGTTGGCAAGGACTTGTAGAATAGAGGAAGCAATTCCAGAGCTATTCTGGTTTGTTGGTGCCCATTTCAGCAATCCAATAGAAGCAGATTTGGTCAGGAGAATGACTACTGATGACAGAGGATGCACCTTCCATCTCCCAACTTCCTGAGGTGGGATTGACTACCATTTTGCTGTCATGCCTCATTTTTTCCTCTACAACTTCCTTTCTTCTTCTGAAATTTAGGAGGTTTTTTGTTTTTTGTTTTTTTTTCTCTTCCCACTTGATGGCTGGGAGTCTAGAATCAGGAGAAAAAACAATCATAATACATATTACACATGGATTTGCATAATTATAGGGTATGCATCTCAGCATTTGCCACATCTGATTTCTAAATTTGAGAAGAATAACTAGATATTCTCGCTTCATGCTGTCCTTCTTTCTTTTGGAATCAATTCACCTGAAAAGAGCATAGAATCTGCTGTACCACATGCATACCAAATAGGACTTCCCTGTTTTAGATCATCATGAGTAAGTCTTTCAGATTTAAGACTTACTATTTGCAAAACTATTTGGAAAATAAACTTAAAGTCACATTCCTCAATCTGGCATCTTCTAGCAAGAAAAATGGTGGTTTGATTTCCCAATTTTCTTACTAAAAGATAAGTTTTATTTCCCAATTTATTCAGAACCTTGTCAGGGAGGAAAGATAACATTCATTGGGTTATCCCTCAAGGAGACATTATATATAACATGTAATGTATTTTATATGTGTAACATATATGTTATATAATATATGTTACATATAATGTCACCTTGAAATATATTTGTTACACATGGATGTCTCCATTGCCCCTCTAGAACTACTCCCCACCCTTCTCTATGTTGATCATCTCTTGAGCACTAATAAATATGAGTTACTTCAAGAATGTCTAAGAGGCTTCTAGTTGTGGTCTACTAATAAGAACCAACAAGAGACTAGAAAGAACCAACAAGAGACTAGAGTCAGAGTATTTATTCCATAGTTAACTTCCTTGGTGTGGTTTCTGAAACTCTGTTCCTTGATTGGAAGTCACTGCTCCTCTCAAGACATTTAACTCCACATGAACCTCTGTCCTTGTTTCCAGGCACTATTCTCTCTCTTTGTCCTGTTGAGCTTAGGGTTTTGAGAGCTTGATTGGCACCTAGATTATCACATTATGCCTCATGACAAGCCTTGGTAAATATTTCCTTTGTTAATAAATCCCTGTTGGAACATTGTGTTCTGCATGAGCCATATTTCCCTATTTCCTCCTGGGACACACATGCAAAGTGTAAATCGTTCATTCATTCATTCATTCATAACACTTTCTGAGTATCTTTCACGTGATTTGGCAAAAAAGTTACAAGAAGGATAATGAGGAACTTACAGCCCAAGGATAAAAGAGAACAGAAAAGTAATTATGATACAAGAAGATAAATGCTCTAATAGTTGAAAAAAGTGGTGTAGGAAGATTGGAGAGTAGTACCGATCCTCCCAGAAATATTCCCAAATGCTTTACAAATGAGCTACCATTTGAAAAAGGTGATTGAGAAAGATGAACAGTTTTACTTTTGGAAAAAGAGATAAAAGTGAATAACCTTCATAAGAATAGACTACAATTGACAGCCATCAGTTTGTTTCCTATATTTGTAGATCTGATTCTGATTCTTTGTTCATTCATTTGTTTTTAGATTACACATATGAGTGATATCATATGATATTTGTCTTTCTCAGTCCGACTTATTTCACTTAGCATAGTACCCTCCAGGTCCATCCATGTTGTTTCAAATGACACAATCTCATCATTTTTGATAGCTGAAGAATATTCCATTGTACATATATACAACTTATTTATTCATTCATTTATCAGTGGGAACTTGGCTACTGTAAATTATTCTGCAATAAACATAGGTTTGCATATATCTTTTTGAATTACCTATTTTTGTTTTCTTTGGGTGAATATCCAATAGTAGAATTATTGAATCATAGGGTATTTCTAATTTGTTTCTAACCCTCATACTTGTTATACACCTGAAACTAATGTAGCATTGTATGTCAGTTGTACTCAAAGAAGAAGAAGAAGAAGAAGAAGAAGAAGAAGAAGAAGAAGACGACAACTAAGAAGAAAAATATATTATGGTTAAAAATGGTGAAGAAAATTCAACATTTAGGAGCCATAGAATTCTCATTAGGGAGAAACAGGGAATAAGGATGAGTTTGGAAAGGTGAAGTATGGATGTATTTGAAGGTTCTTATGTCTATCATAAGAGATTTCAGTTTTGATCTATAGGCAATAGAGAGCCAGCAAAAATTTTTAAACAAGAAAGATGTACTAAGGTTTGCTTATTAAATCTCTACTATAATAATATCCAATTATGGTTTTGGGAGTCTAGTATTAGGAAAATAGAGGAGCCTATTATAATGCTCATGGGTGAGAGGAGTGAAGTCTTAACAAAAGCAAAGTGGACTGACTGTATGTAGTTTAAAATTACACTTAACACAATCTTAGGTAATACTCTACATAATCTCTTTACATATTTTCTTTGGGATAAGCCTCATTAATTTTATTTAAAAATTTTTAAAATTTGTATATAGGGAACACAAAATATTACATTAGTTTCAAGATGCACAACATAGTGATTGAGTATCTCTGTACATTATGCTATGCTCACTACAATGTAACTATTATCTGTCACCATACAATGCTATTATATAATACCATTGACTATATTCTCTTACTGCACCTTTTATTCCTGTGAATTATTCATTCCATAACTGGAAGCCTTTATCTCCCACTCCCATTCACCCATTCTGCCTATCCCCCACCTCCAGTTCCCTCTGGCAACCACCACTTTGTTCTATGTATTTGTAGGTCTGATTCATAAGCTGCATTTCTATTTCATTTTTTATACTGATTAAGAATCTGTGTAGAATTATAACTACATTTAATGTTCATAGCAGCAATGTCCACAATCACCAAACTGTGAAAAGAGCCAAGATACCCTTCAATAGATGGATGGATAAAGAAGATATGGCCCATATATACAATGGAATATTATGCAGCCATCAGAAAGGATGAATACCCAACTTTTGTATCAACATGGATGGGACTGGAGGAGATTATGCTGAGTGAAATAAGCCAAGCAGAAAAAGTCAATTATCATATGGTTTCACTTACTTGTGGAACATAAGGAATAACATGGAAGACATTAGGAGAAGGAAAGAAAAAGTGAATTGGGGTAAATCAGAGGGAGAGATGAAGCACGAGAGACTGTGGACTCTGAGAAACAAAATTAGGATTTTGGAAGGGAGGGTGGTGGAGGGATGGATGAGCATGGAGGTGGGTATTAAGAAGGACACGAAGTGCATGGAGCACTGGGTGTGGGGCACAAACTATTAATCTTGGAACACTGAAAAAAATAAAATTAAATAAAAAAATAAAACATGGAGAAGAGGAGTAAAAAAGAAAGACAAGGGAAAACAGAAAAAGAAAGTTTTTTCCCTGTGTTTCTAAGAACATGTTTAAACTAAATGAAAAACAAAATGTTGAAAATACAGTATTACTTTACCAAGATGCAAAATAATAAAATAACCTATAGGTAACTATTAAGAAACAAGACTGGTTCATCTTGATCATTCAAATAAAGGTAACCAACATTTTATTTACATGTGAAATATTTATTTCATGTAAAGACTAATGGCAACTTTTATGTGATATACTTAGGTATATCATTTTCTTATTTTCATCCTAATTGAAATCACCATTTTTGTATTTTTAATCTAGTTTATTATACAGCTCACCTTCTGTACCTAATTTGAGCATCACCAAAGACAACTGTTACCGAGAGTATTATGTCTTGAAAATTATTAATGTAGAGCTGAGTATCATTGATAAATGAGAGTTACTTATCAGCATTTACCATATAGTGAAATATGAAATTGACTAGTGTAATTTTTCAAAAGCAATTAGTTGTCTAAATTGAAGATAAGGGATTAAGTATAAAATATTTCTAAAGCAAACTAAGGTAAATTAAACATTACAAATTTAAAAGTTTAAACATGACACTTGCAAGCTAACATTACCTTGCAGCATGGTAATAAATGTCAGTGTGCTTCTTCTGGGTAAACAGAAGAAAGAAGTTCAGTATTACAATGACAGCTACAGGCTTTAAATAATTACCTTGAAACATTAGATGATAGGGTATTCCAGCTGTTACATGTTTCTTTGCTGCATAAAAGGAAAGTAGGATAAGCCATGCCATTCAAGGTCTATTTAAATGGTAGCAGTGTTACCAGAAAATGTCAAACAATCAAGACAATATAAGTTTTCTCCTCTAAAATCATTGATTTTTTTCCAACTAAAATGAAATTATGTTTTTATCATGACAAACCAATTGAGCAGTTAAACATACTTGGTAGGAACTGATTGCTTCGATCCATCATGGCCTTTAATTAGCTTGAATTATATCTGTCATTGATTTGAATGACAACCAGTTATTATAACCCATGAAGAAACAACCTCTTCCCTTCATATTTTCAGAAATTGATGAAATTTCAGTGTGGTTAAAAAAATATTTGGTGAACATCACTATGTGCTATACATCATGCTGTGCACTGCTGCTTTATGAAGTAAGTGAAAGGAACAGAAATGTAAATTGATAACCACACTTGCTGGACCAGATAATGTGCTAATATCATAACATCAAACACGGAAGTACTAGAGTGAATTGCAAAACTCTCAGAGAAAGGGTTAATATTTATTTTTGTATTAATATTTCACATATAGATGCATCCTAAGTGGAATGGGCAGAAAGTATAAAATCACATGTAATCACGAGTAAATTAGTATCTAGAAGTCATGAATCTAGGGAGGTAGTCAAACACTACCTCATCAAGGTTCTTGTTTGCTAGGTTTGTTTTAAATTTTACAGGTAACGAAAGCCAGTGACTATTTTCAATGAAGGAGTAGTTTGACCTATTTTGTTTTAGAAATATTTGTTTTGAAGGCAGTTTAGTGAATGGATGTTAATGGTGACAAATATTCCATGAGACCACTTAGAAGGTTATGGAAACATGCTACCATATAGATATTTTGCTTTATCGGCTATGGACATAAGAATAAAGGAGATCTGGAGAATAACAAATAGATTCTAACCTTGGATCATTGAGTAGATGGTCATAGTTAGACTCTGGGATAAAGAATACAAGACTTTTTTTGAGATCAAATAATGAGTTATTTTGAGACATAATTGAGTATAAAATTCCTTTGGGATGCCCAGCAGGTAATATGTAGTAGGTAGTTTACTAAATGAACTCAAGGGAGAGGTAGAGTTTTCTATGCATATTTTTCAGGCATTGGAATACTGATTAATGCTGCAACTTTTCATTAGGTCAGATTTACTTGGAGATAATATTTGGAGTGTAAAGAAGAGTACAATCGTTGGGAGCTCTTATACTGAAGGAATGGGGAGAAAAGGAGCACATCATCAAGGAAAATAAAGAAAAATAATCATAAAGCAGGAATGCAAACCAAGAAAAGAAGGACATCATAAAAAGAGATGCAATTTTTTTTAAAGGAGTGAGAATGATTAAAATGCCATGTGTTCAGCTATGATGAGAACTAAAGAGTATGGAAGGATTCAGTGACTAGCAATTCGTGCCCATGATGAGAGTAACTTCAACAAAGATGTAGAAACAAAAAACACATTCCAATCATAGAAAATACACACATACAGACACACACACACACACACACACACACACACACACATTATATTTATAAAAGATCTGGACCCATATGTGCTTAATAAAGGTTATCATATGTCAAAATATGTATAGACCAGTAAAGATTTTAAGTAGCTCCCTAGTGATCCTGAAACTTTGGCGCATGATAGGCAGACTACAAATTCTCATTTTTTTCACCTTTTTAAACTTTTCCCTTTATCACAGGTGATACTACATATTGGCCATGAATTGTTAGAAGATGTTAAATAGCATTCTTATGTTATTCTTAATATAATAAAAATGTTTCATGTTTTCATCAAGTCTTATAGTTTTTATTGTACAAATCTTTAATTTCCTTGCTTAAATTTTCTTAAGTATTTTATTGTTTTTAATGCTATTGAAAGGAAGGTTAGATTTTGTAGTTACAATTTGGTACCTGGAATTGGCTTCTATTAAGTGTAATTTCCAATTTTAGTATATGTGCTGCCGAAGTGAGTGTAATTTCACATAGGTCTAAGATAAGTGTGGTTTCTGCCTTTATGATACACAACACTTTTAATTGATAAAATTCTCAATTGTCAATGAAAAAAGAAGAAATTGGAAAAGAGGGACAGAGAAGTGGAGAAAGAGAAAAGAAAGAAGAAAAGAAGGCAAAAGGGAAAGAACAAAGGAAGGGAAAGAAGGGAAAATGTATGTAGAGAATAACTGTATTTTAATAATTATACAAGAAAAGACTGGTTAGAAAAATCTGCCAAATTCATAAAAGCTGCAGTCTTAATAGTGATTGTGTTTGCCTGATGGGACTTTTTTTTTCCTTTTTAAAATTTTTAATACTTTTTTGTATTTTCTGTAACTACAGCATGTTTATTTTTAACTTGGAAAAACTAATAATTAAAAATGTCACGTGTGATATATTTTCTCTGCTTCCTATGTTGAACGCATGTTTTAAACATAATTAACAGTTGTAGTGGTTTTGAACAAGGTAATTTATGGCCGCTCTAAGAAAGCACCTCATCAAAGTTGATTTCATAGTTCCCTTTGTAAGAAACATATTGCCTTTGTGAAGGTGGTATAATTTTCCTCAAATGTTTATTTTCTTTATATGACACAGCAGAAGTCTGTCTATTTAGTGTTTTGTCTAGTCTGACTTAAAATGATTTCATGCTATTGATGGTCTTTAAACTTCTCACTGTATAAGATCTTATGATACTTTTGTGCTCAATTTTATCTTGAATTACTTCCTATTTCACCAATTCTGTCATAAAATTCATTGATATCACTGGCTAAATGCTCAGAAAATCAAATTTCATACCAAATTTTGGAAGCCAAGGTTTGAGTAATTTCTTATATTAAAAATAGTAATGCAGAAGAAACTTGTCTCTTGAAAAATATGGCAAAAACAATCAATAGTTATTTAATAATTGTCTGAGATAATTAATGTATGTTATATGTAATCCACTCAAAAGTAGGTTATGGGTAAGAAGACAGATCTTTAAGGAGGCTTAAGAACAATCAGTGGTGAGGCTTGCATAGCTCAGTAAGAATTCCTGCTTTTTAATTTCTATCACATGGCAGCGCTTTCTGCATTAATTAAATCGTACAAATGAAAAGAAATGTTACTTATAAAAACCTAACAGAGAAGATTAAAAAAGAAGACATTTTTAAGTCAAATGAGCAAGTCCTGGCTTAATCTGTGATACATATGCATGTATGTGTACACACACACACACACACACACACACACACACACACACACACTCTTTCCCCAGGGGAGTTCAACTCTAATCCATGATTCAATCCATTCTACTATTCCCACTTTATCCTGTCTTATTTCCCCCCAAAGACTCACAAAATGCAATTGTGCTAGACCATCTTTATAGTTTTTCCAGACATGTCCAATTCTGTCCAAATTACATGTAGAGCACAGTGTCAGCTCTCACGCCTGAAACTCTCATATACTTCATATGTCTCTGAAACTAGAAACTAATTATTGTGTTCTATGGGATTTTTTTTGAAACGAATTATAAAAGAAACCATTATTGTCATTCATTCTAATTCTTCCAGATTAAAATAACTGGTTTATATCCAATGGTATTTAGGTACAATTTCAGTGAAAATCACCCAGGTTGTTAGTAAATTAAATTATTCTTCCTTTACTTTTAGAAAATGATGAAGGTAAAAAAAACACAATATTTTTTTTCAATAATTTGTTTTGTTTTATTTTTTTAAGATATATTTATTTATTTTGAGAGACAGAGAGAGTTGGGAGGGGGACAGATTGAGGGGCAGAGGGAGAGAGAATGTTAAGTAGACTCATGCCGATTGTGGAAACTGACACTGAAATTAGGACCTGAGCTGAAACCAAGAGTTTACTGCTTACCTCTTGTGCCACCCAGGTACCCCTCAATAATTTATGTTAAAAGTATTTCCAAAGATGTCTTGATATATTCTTTAAGCATAATTTTATTTACCATTTCAATCTATTCTGCAACAATAATAAATGTACAGAGGGAGACCCTAATTACTAAACCAAGGAATAATTATTTTGCACTTATTTTATAGAACTGAGACAAATACCATTTTCCACAATTAACAAGAATTAAACAAGTTTTTTTTTTTTCTGAAGCACAATTAAGAAGAAAATAGTCTTCATAAAACACCCATTTCTCAGCCTTCCTGTTAGATAACTGTGCTAGAATTTTCTCACCTATCCTTTTCTCTTGTTTCTGTTTGGTGACGGCTCTTTAGCAATCAGCTCTTTAAGTTTTCACTGAACTGTCATAAAGACACAACGTAAGATTCTTTTTAAGGATGTTAATTATTTTTAACATACACAAACATGTTTCATTTTCTGTTAAGTAGGCAGCTGATTTTAAAATATGCCTCAGATTTTGCTAAAAGCTGCTTGTTGATAGGTCTGTCATAAAGTTTTCCCTCACACTCAAGTAGATGTGACAAAATGTGATGGAAAAGAACATAAACAAGTGGTTTAATAAGACTCCTAAGAACACTAGTTAAAAGAGATAATATACAAGGGAGAATTTGAGCTTGAAAATTCTAGCTTAAAGAATATATAACCCCAAGAGAAAAAGGAACAGAAAGAGATTTTAACTTTGTTATTAGAGTAAATATAGACCTGTTCATGTATTTTATTTTTCTAATTTAAGTTTTCAAGAGTTTAAAAAGATCTCCCAAAAAAATGATCTGTAGATGATATATGATGCTGTTGTTTGATAATATTTTAGAGAAAGAGAAAACGTATTTTAGAGAAAGAGAAAAACATATCACTAAGGGGATGAGATTAATTTGAGCATTCTACATTCAAAGAATATGTTATTTCAAGTTCCCAAGAAATACATTTATTTTTTATTAGAACTAGCTTTTTTTTTTTTTTTTTTTAAAGATTTTATTTATTTATTTGACAGAGAGAAACACAGCCAGAGATGGAACACAAGCAGGGGGAGTGAGAGAGGGAGAAGCAGGCTTCCCGCCAAGCAGGGGGCCCAATGTGGGACTCAATCCCGTGTCTCCGGGATCATGACCTGAGCTGAAGGCAGTTGCTTAACCAACTGAGCCACCCAGGTGCCCCAGGAACTAGCTTTTTAAGGGAGACTCACTGTTTGGTGCCAGAATGACAGAGATACTACTGTAGTGTGTGGGCTTGGATTAATGAATTCTGAACTCTTCATGTCTGTTCCGTAACCCCTTACTCTACTATGATCATGAGACAAATAAGCATACATAGCACCACTATGACTTGGTGAATACTGAATTGATATCTTCAGGTGATGCTATTTTTATTTTGAAATGTTTCATTCTCATATTGTTTTTCTACAATGAGGAATAGGGAATGCAAGGAATACACAGACAAACAAATGTTGTGGCCATGACATTTTCACCCCTTCTCAAATATGTCCCCTTTATTAGGGACTATTGCACTGGCTTCACACCGTGGGCAATGTTTATTTCTCTGATTCCTGACTTTATGTTTGGGTAGATGTTTCTTCTGGACAATAGAATGACATGCAAATGATTGTGGGCCAGTTCAACCTAGGCATCAGGGGATATCTTATGCTTCTGTTTGCTCTAGTTCAGCCTTGTTACCACCCTTGGAACACACTATTGCACACTCATTGATCCCAAGAGGGAGATGAAATGCAGGTGGAACAGTGTTGCCACCAGTTGAGCCAAGGCAAGATAAGTATCTCCCAGCTGGCTATAAACCATAAGTGAGCCCATCTGAGACTTGTATCCACCCATCTCAATCCAGTTTAGGGCAGCCAAATCCTCAGGTGGTCTGAAGACTTGTGAGCTAAATACATGCTTACATTTTAAATTTGCTGATATATTATTTTTTATGCAGCATTATTGGGGGCAAAGATAGCTGTTAGAAGTATGGCTTATTTCTTTCTTAAAATTTTAATTCCAGTATAATTAACATAATGTGTTATATCAGTTTCTGGTATATAATACAGTGATCCAACAATTCTCTACATTATTCAGTGCTCATTACGAAAAGTGTCCTCTTAATGCCTTTCACCTATTTCACCCATCTCCCATTTACCTCCCCTCTGGTAACTATGTCTAAGAGTCTGTTTTTTTTTTGTTTTTTTTTGTTTTGTATCTTTTTTTCCTGTTCATTTGTTTTGTTTCCTATATTCCACATGTGAGTGAAATCATATGGTATACATATTTATCTGACTTCACTTTATATAATACCTTCCAGATCCATCTATGTTTTTGTAAGTGGAAAGATTTAATTCCTTTTTTAAGGCTGAATAATACTCCATATATATATATGCCCCACAACTTCTTTATCTATTAGTCTATGGATAGATACTTAGGTTCTTCCATAATTTGGCTATTGTAAATAATACTTTTATAAACACAAGGGTGCAAATATCTTTTCAAATCAGTGCTTTTGTGTTGTTTGGGTAAATACCCAGTAGGGGAATTACTTGATCATATGGTAACTCTACCTCCATACTGTTTTCCACAGTTTCTCAACCAGTTTGCATTCCCTTGAACAGTGCACAGAGTTCCTTTTTCTCCACAGCCTTGCCAACACTTGTTATTTCTTGTCTTTTTGATTCCAGCCATTCTGACCAGTGTGAGATGATATCTCATTGTGGTTTTGATTTGCATTTCCCTGATGATGAGTGACATTGAGCATCTTTTCATGTGTCTGTTGGCATAGGTCTTCTCTGGAGAAATAACTTTTCATGTCTTCTGAGTATGGCTTCTTCTTTTGAGGATGTTCACAGTAATGGAGATGACCTTGCAGGCTGTTACAGTGCTTATGTGTCAGTTATTAGAAATTAGAATGGTAAGTAAAGGAGAGATATAAAGGTTATTTCAAGCCGAGTATGGGCCAAATTAGAAGACTTAATGCAAAATGAAAAGAAATAAGAAAATGAATATGTAATTTCTACATCTTCACTGTCTAGTAGAGAAGCCATTAGCCACATATGATAATTTAAATATAAATCAATTAAAATTAAGTAGAATAAAAAACTTGTTTCTCATTCTCACTAGCCACATTTCAAGTGCCCAATAGCCACATACCCTTAGTGGCTACCATAAATAGTTCATAAAACATTTTGATTATTGCACAAAGTTTCATTAGTGCCAAGTACCAAGACAGCACTATCTAGATGACCAAAGGATCTCTGAGCCTTTTTCTTTATCTCCCTTATGAACATAATAATTATCGCCATAAATATCTCCTGATATAGTAGTGAGGATTCAACTTAATGCATGAAAGCACTTTGTAAACCGAAAAAACGCTTTGTAAGTATAAGGCACTATTGTTGTTGTTGTTTAGTGGAATGATCATTATGCCTTTGACTATAAAAGTAAATCCTTATATCACTAAGTCTGTAGGAGTTGGCTTCACTGAGATATCCAATGACCTTGGTAATTGCTCTAACTCTTAAGAAGCAAGCATAAAAATACTAAAAAGTAAATTTCTTATAAATGAGAATTAAAATTATTGTTGTTTCAGTGCTTTCTAGTATATTTGAGGGATGATAAATTTTATATATTAATGCTTGGAACTCAGCAATGTTTATTGAAGTTATACATGATTTTTAAATAATTTTCCAGGGCAAAAATTAATTCTAATAAGATGACAAGTTGTGGTTCTAACAATCTCCATATTTTTATACATCTTATTTATTTACTTGACAGAGAGACACACAGCTAGAGAGGCAACAGAAGCAGGGGAGTGAGAGAGGGAGAAGCAGGCTCCCACTGAGCAGGAAGCCTGATGCTGGGCTCGAACCTGGGACTCCGGGATTATGACCTAAGCCAAAAGCAGATGCTTAATGACTGAGCCACCCAGGTGCCCCAATCTCCATATTTTTATGAAGTTAATTTATTATTTTTTTTTAATTTTAAGTAGATACAAGCAAGTAAACTCCTTAGTTCAAATTATTAGATACCTGTTTTTTGATATTTTCATAAATTCAGATACTTTACACCATGTTGACAAATATAGCAAAAATCAGGAGTAACATTTCTTCAAATTTCAAATATGTGACCATAAAGTAGACCTGTAAACATACTTCAGTCATTGGATAGGGAACTGGATGATGTGAACTTTAACTTCTCTTTCTCATCTTGCTGAAATGCTAGAAATGTTGAAGTTGAACGGAAACTGAGATACAAATTGTCCAATCTACCAAGTGTTTAGATGGAGGCCCTAAGGTTCATGGTCATACCTCTAGGATCTAACAGGTAATTCACTAATCAGGGGCAGTGCTACAGTCCCAGTTGACTATTCTTTCTAGTATATCAGGCAACCTTTAAGATTAAAGACTAAAAAAAAAATTGCTCAAGTTTAGTCCTTTGAGCAGAGATCACCTGTTATAAGGGTCGGGGGAGGAGAGATGGCACACTAGCTGAATAATGTGGATAGATGTGCTTTTTAAACCTAAACATAGTTTTACAGTCATTACAATAAACATGTAAAGTCAGAATATTTTATGTTAAAAATGTGGATTTCCATTCTCTTTTGAAAAATCAGGTTACATCGGGCATATATTCCCACATGTGTGGTGATGACACCCTGATCCTGGAGCATTCTCGAAGCCCCACCCATCACCAACCAGAAGATCCATGCTCTCCAGTGTATCACAGTCTCCATTCTCCCCAATTTTCTGTATCATACTTGTTTTCCCCTTTATGTTATCTGCCTGCTCCCTGTATCAGTCAGATCTTTTGATCTCTGCCTTAGGCAGATTACATTTTCAGTGGTCTCTTACCTGAGATTATATCTTCTTTTCAGAAATGGGAAGTGAAAGGTTAACACAAGCACACATAACTAGAAGCAGTTAGATTCAGGCATGTCAAGGTAATTTTGTAATGTTTTGATTCTGATACTTTTATAATATCAGGATGCTATCTCTCCCTACCATTTAAATTGAACTTTGCATGGTGGTCATGCTATCTCTGGGTATAAAATAACTCACCTGGTTTTCCTTTGCCCGGCGATTGCTTGAATAGCTATTTTCTGAATAATGACTGTGACTGGAACCTTAGGACCCAATAATTTAAAAATTCTTGATGGTCCCCTTGGCCTCTCTACACCCATTCCCTGTTGAGAATAAAAATGTGGAGGTACCTAATGGAATGTTTGAGCATATTCTTGTTTATAATGATGTGGAAGTCCCCCAGGTTTATCTCTAGCATTGTCCTGCAAGAAACACATATTTATCAGCAACATATCCCAACTCCCTGATGTAATCAACCCTCCAGAGAAACCTGATTTTTAATTAAGTGTAGCAGAGGGTTTACTTTTGTTCTATAGCTGATTAATCAGAAGTTTGCTATTTGTGTTGCAAAAGGGAATAAATTGAACCATACCTTTAATCAGACAAGAAGGAATTTACTTTCACTGTCTTACATCTAGCCTAAACAAGAGCACATGCTCCCAAACTGAGATATAGGGTGGTTGAAATATTCCATATGGCAAGTGGTGCAGGGGTTAGACCGTTTGATAATAAACATGCTAACTGGTAAGTTCTGCACTATGTATTCACTGAATTCCTTATCTTATTAGGGTAAATTATTTTGTTATTTATTTTAACTCATAATTTTTTTTCTCTCAAATTTCTCCCACTCAACTTCAAATTGCTCTCATTGAATTTTTGGGACGAAAATCAAGCCAAATACTTTCCTCACTGTATTGTCAGAGAGGGCTGGTGTAATAAAATATCTCAGACTGGTGGCTTCAACAACAAAAATTTATTTTCTCACAGTTCTAGAGGCTAGAACCCAAGACCAAAATCTGTCAGGATTGATTTCTAGTGAGAGCCCTTCCTGGTTTACAGATGGCCACCTTCTGGCTGTGTCCTCATATGGCAGGGGAGGAACAAAAGTGAGCTCCCTAGTTCTCTACTTCTTTTAAAATCTATTTACCCATTCTCCTACACACTTTTCTCCTGGAAACCACCAGTTTGTTCTCTGTATTTGAGTCTCTTTTTTGTTTCTTTGTTGGTCTCTTTTCTTATAAGGACACTAATCCCATAGGATCAGGGACGCATCCTATTGACCTCATTGAAACTTAATTACCTTCTAAAAGTCCTATCTCTAAATACAGTTACATTAAGGATTAGAATTTCAATGAATGAATTTTAGGGTGACACAATTCAGTCTAAAACACTCACATAAGTCCTCCTATTCCCTCTTGTCCATTATCTTTATCTTTTTTTGAGTAGAAACTTTGAGGCCGTTGTGGTCCATTTAGGTTGGATATCTTTGGCTCTTGTCAACACAAAAAGTTAAATTTTAAGCATGGAGAGCCAGGGCTTCTTTTCCCCTGGCCCAGATATCATAGCTTTCTGTCATCTACTCCTCCTTACATATGTCTTCCTTCAGTTTTCTTCTCCACAAAGCAGAACTGTCAGAATCCCAAAAAACATCTTATATGATAAGATAAGGTTCTCCTTATCTTATAAGGAGAACCCTGACTGCTAAGTAATAAACTGAACATGTGGCTGCTTGCACCTTCTGAATTTGAATCCTGAATGTGAAGTTTGATACAAAAAATAATCTTAAATATAAATGCCATTTTTCACAATGACTTTCAAGAACTCCTTTTCTCGGGCTCCTGGGTGGAGCCTTCTGCCTTCAGCTCAGGTCATGATCCTAGAGTCCTGGGATTGAGTCCTGCATCAGGCTGGCTGCTCTGCGGGAAGCCTGCTTCTCCCTCTCTCACTCCCCCTGCTTGTGTTCCCTCGCTGGCTGTGTTTCTCTCTGTCAAATAAATAAAATCTTAAAAAAAAAAAAAAACACAAAACCTCCTTTTCTCTGCCATAATATGTATTTCTTAGAGCAGATTTTTTAGAAATGGAAAGCTTTTAAAGCAAAGAGACAGACACACAGATGAGTACACTTAGACACACACGGACTGCATGTTCTAAGGGTACGTGTATAATCTCTTTAAATCCTTACAAAACTCTCTATAGTACGTTCTTTCCAACCATTCTATTTTAACTGAGAAAACTGAGGTTCACACAGAAATGATTTTTCAAGTTTGCAAACTTCGTAAGTTAACAAAAATAGGATCTAATCCAGCTTTGCTGGACACCAAACTGGAGAAAGACACCCAAGTGGACCCACAGCCATCACTTTACCATTTTTTCACATAAAAGTTAACTCCGTAGTGCCAAGAATAAGTAAATATAGACCTGTATAAGTAAATAATATGAGTTCTTCCTTGTGTGAATGGATTTTTCCCTTTGCCTCTGTGGCCTTGAAGCTTTAAGTCAAAAGGGAATCCTAGTACACCAAGCTGATCTTTCTACTGATACACTTATACATTCATTTCTGACATTCTGTTTCTACTTTTATTTTCTATATAAGACAATCTATTTTGAAGTAATCCACTGAAATTTTCTTGGGAGTGAAGATATTAAGTTCAAACTGCCAATATTCTGCCTTACTTATTTTAGGAAAAATCTTGTGCAATGCAATTCCAAAAGTCTATGTTAGACAGAGAAAATGTGTTTAGAGCAAGAAGAGCCAAAGAAGTTAATATCTTCAAATTTTACTCTTATTTGGTGAAGGTAAAAATTAAAAAAGTTACACTTTTTTAAAGTATCAATTTAGAAAAAGTGTATTTCAAAATTTTGGAGGAGTCACATAGACATACTTTCATATATCGCTTATTTCTTTTACTCAATAAATATTTATTGAATGCTATACTTTGGGCTAAATGCTGGAGATAAACGTTGATTAAATTCTCATAAAGTTTACAGTGCAG